>PVKA01019889.1:16293-41382 GCA_004027165.1 Ctenomys sociabilis
TTATTTACCTAGTGGATGACCATAGCACTAAAAGCTGACATAATATCCTGTCCAACCACCATTAGTGCAGATCTTGCCTCTCATAGAATTATGTAGAAGCACAGCATTATCTATCCCAACTGTACTGTCTATACACACACATCATGATTTTTTCTTTCTACAACCCTTCCTTTGTCTACACCTGTCAAAAGTGGGCACTTCATTGACATTCAACTACCTTAGGTGCTTGAACTCGACACCACAATCCAACACAGTCCAGCATTCTGCAACCATAGGGAGTTATTCAAAGAAATTGTCCTTAAAAGATATTACCCTTGGAGTGCTTGCATAAACTCAACTAAGGATGGTTGAGGTCTTGTAGGGCTTGGATTGCAGCTGTTCGAGAAGCCCACCCTTTTGAAATGCAAATAGGGGGAACCTTACTTTTAGTAATGGTGGGCAAGGATGTGATGAAGCCTATCTTGTCTTTAAGCTCCCAAGGTCAGGAAGCAGTAGCTTTAGAACTGCCTGATTCTCTTGTAGCCCATATCTATATTTTAAAACTAGGTAACAATGACTTTCTTACTGTAAATAATATCTAAACATTACTCTGGTGACAGGAGTCTTACAGAAGGAAGCATAACCATTGCATAAAACAGTCAATATGAAGTGTGCACTTTTTAGGCTACAAAAGTCTCTTTTAGAGATGGATAGAACAATTGGCTAGAGGATTTGGCCCCATGCACTGAGCCAAGGCTCCATACACTTGCATTTTTCATCTAATCATTTAGGTAAGCATTTTTAGCAACTGGACAAGGTTAAAACTTGAAGCTCATGATTGTAAATTGTATTTATCATCTAACAATCAAATTTTACATATTGGTAAAAACACTTTAAGGCTGACTTTTTTTTTTAATGTGTAACACACAGATGCAAATTGTTTTTGGACAGCCACTTGAAGAATATAAGCTATTGCAAGGTGCCTCAGCCTAATTTCTGAAAGAGTGACTCATTAAGTTGCTCTACTGAAAATCTCAAGTAGAATTCTTAGTTTACTAGCAGAAAGAGAAGGGAAAAATGTACAAGTCAGTAGAAATCTTTTAGTGGTCAAGAAGATTGCCAATCTAATGTCATTTAGCTGGCAAAAGGAATAACATGTTTCATGGGCATGTATATTTCCTAAGTCTGAACTAGAGTTAAAAGTCCCATTTTTCAGAAATTTAGGGGTTGGGAGATGGCTCAGTGGAATAAGTACTTCCCTGGCAAGTGCAAGGGCCTGAGTTCAATCCTCAGTTCCACCAAAAGAAAAAGAAAAAAATTTACAAAAAAATCCACTAGAAGGCTTACAAACATTATTTTCTCTAATGCTATCTTCTAAAGTCAAGTAAGGAATATCAGTACATTTAGCAACTAGTTCGAATGTAACACATACAAATGCAAAACAGTCATAAAATATCCCATTACAAAAATATCATAACTTTATAACATTTCTGTTTTACCTTAGATTTACCAACACATTTTGACCCACATTTTAGCAACTGCATAATGAATTAATCTGTGTACTGGGTGGCAGGCAGAACAAGCAGGTCCTGAGGGTGATGGTCGGGGTGTCACAGCCACTTCTAATCAGCTGGAACTGCCAGTGCGACCACGTGGGATTGGCCAGTCATCGGGGGACACTGTCCAGAACAGCAAACCTTGAGTCATTTTAGAAGGTCAGGGACAAGATCAATCCAAGCCTGAATGTAAGGGATCTGGTCAAGGTATCCTAGAGTTCCAAAGACAACTCTCTGGACAGTTACTGGAGGCTTCAGTCCATATTCAGTTAGGTCCAAGGAAGAGCAGCACAAAGCAGAAAGCAACATTTCATGGCAGTGGCAAAGAGCCTGTTTTCATTTTCATTAATTCTTCTTAAACATATAACTAATGTACTAATATGTGTGCTGATCATGTAACTATCATGTACTAAGAAGTGTACTATAATCAATTAATGTTTTTAATTTTTAATTTTTTTATTTATAAAGAGAGTACAAATTAGAATTAAACAAGAAATTACAAGTGGTACAGAGCTTCACTTAACCAAGTAATATGAATTTCACAGCATTTGTTTTAATGCATAGTGTTGTCTTCCAACCAGTTATTCATATTATCAGACATAGGCATGTAAAATTGGAAGCAAAAAGAAAAAAACAAAAGGTATTAAGAAATTGAGAAGAGAAAAAGAACAAATAATTGAAAAAAGAGATAAAACACATTAGAGCATTAATTGCTTCTTTCCATAGACCAGCAGAAATGCGCAATACAGTTGTCCAAACCATCCTGCTTACATACATACATAGATAAATCTCTTTTCTCCACTCTGTGTCCTTGAACTAATTCAAAAGGAAAGAGTTATAATTAATTTTAAACAGATATCCTTCTTTTTCTTCCCTTCTGTTTCTTCTTGAAAGCAAGGAGTACTTTATTTCATATCTGTTTGATATGTCTAACACACAAAACAGAAAATTTTGTAAATATTTAATTACCAATTAATAATTTAAAAACTTTTTAAAGTAGTAGATGACCAATTACTTTATAGTAACATCATTACTCACCATCACATTTTTATAAAAGTCCAGCTTTTCAAGATTTGCAGTCTTAAGGTAGACATTGTCTGTCTAACACGTAATTCATTTGATCTCTCCTAAACAGTCTGTTTTGTATGCAAGCAGTGTAATAGGGCCCAGACAAGTCAGTTACTAACTATAATTTAGTAGACTATGGAGGGGCTTATAAGTGAGCTCTGGATATTGACATATAAGGAAATCAGTGGGGAATCTCCAGGAATTTCCTCCTCAATGAGACAGTGCATATATGCATACAGCCTTGATTTCTCTATTCATATTTTTGTCATTGAAGTATTATTTCATGGAGTTATGCATTAGGGTCTCTAAAAATATAAATAAAATTATAATCTATACATATTTAAACTGCTCGTTTTTGAGGTTCTAATTTTTATTGATACTTTTAAGTTCCTAAATTTAATTCTTACTCTGCTATATATTTATACCTATATATGCAAGTGTATTTTCTTCCTTTTATAGAAAGAGACAGATTTTTCAGTTAACTTTTAGGTGATTTTAGTCTATTAATCAAGTATAGTACTGAAATTAGAGAGGAGAAAATTGAGACTATTACAGAAAAATCTCTAATAACCTACAAAATAATCTTTGATTCTGAGATCTAATTGTCATACTATACTATATTATTCTCCTCAAGTAGTGAAATTCCATTTGACCAGTTATATGTCTTCCCAAAAGAATTAAAGATATCATGTAATAGTATACCATACTGATGTATCTATATCCATATTTATATTAGCACAATTCATAGTAACTAAATCTTGGAGAAAGCCTATATGTCCACCAACAGATGTATGGTTAAAAAGTGTATTTCTACATAATAGATCATTACTCTGTCATTGTTATGTGCTTTGCTGTCATATTAGCAAATAACGTTATGTAAGAAAATGAGTACTCAATTCTAAAGTAAAATAGATTAACAGCTCATCCTCTGCCCAGAGAGTGTTTTAAAAGTGCTATGTATACCCTTATGTTTGGTTAATGCAATATCCACATAAGAGTCATAACCTCTCATAATGAATAAATATGATTCATTTAAAACAATGGATGTGACTCAAAACTATGATGTTAAGTGAGGGAACTCAAATGCACCAGCTTAAATGTCACATGGTTCATTTTATATATGAAAAGGACAGATTATAAGAAAAAAATATCAGGTATTAAAACCCCGCATGAAAAATGTACCTAAGTAAAGTGTACCTTAGAAAAGTTGTCTTCATATTGTGTATGTTCTTTGGCCCATTATGGTGGTTTTCAATCACTATATATAAATGCATTATAATTAACTTTCTAGTGTTTTCTAACTTTGTGAGTCTTATAAGGTGGATATATGTATCTGATACTGGAGAAATACAACAAAGGGCCATGGATAAAGGGAAATGAAAGGAATTGATATGACCTATGTACATGCACCCTACAACGCATGTCAGCATTAGGTACTGTGACAAAAGTCACCAACAGAAACACTTAACAGAGATATAATAATTTTAGGTATACTTTATTTTAGAAATTATTTGACTCTGTGTGTGTATATATATTCAGTTGTCATCAACAAGCTATGATACATTAAAATACCTCTAAATATGACTTATTGTTTATCTTTTTAGACAAACACAGGACTCCATGCTTTCATGTTTAAATGGATAAAAATAGCTGAAAAATGAAAATCAGATGGTATCTTTTCTGAACAGAATGGTTGCTTTGAGTTGTAATTCCTTCTACAATGGACTTGTATTATTTAATTGGTTATATGTTTCCAAAACACTTTAGACCTCATTTTATAGTTCAATAATGTGTACATACAAGGTGTTTTACATTATTATTTCTATATTATTCACATAACTAAAAATTTTTAAACATAATTAGAAAATAGGGTTTAAAAACATAAAAGTCTGAAATTTAATGGATATTACTTGAAAATTGCTATATTCTAATAAATATTTGTAGCTGAAGGTTCTCAAGCTGCATCTTGCTCGAAAGAACTCCAGTAGGCTGAGGCTAAAAGTGAAACCCCAAATAGCAGTGTATTAAGTAAAAGAAATCTCCCTCATGCTGAAATCTGAATTTGAGCATCTGTGGAGGGCTATCATTCAGCTGTAAAGCCCTGGGGATGCCAGAGGTCTTGTCTCTTCTGATTCCTCTGACTTTAACAACATGGCCAAGGGCACTTCATGATCCGTGTGGCTGAGCCTACTTCATCATTGCTTATTACTTCAGGAAGCATACCACTGCTTTGATCACACTGCTGAACACAACTAAACTTTAGATCCCTTTCTGCTGTGTGGCTATGTACCCAACTGAAAAGCAGCAGTCCTCTCAGGATATGATGGGAACAGAGTGGGGAGCAATTCTGAGGCTCTCTTATGTGGATATTGCATTAACCAAAGATAAGGGCATACATAGCACTTTTCAAACACTCTCTATACAAAGGATGAGCTGATAATAATTTTACTTTAGAACTGAGCACTCATTTTCTTACATAACATTGTCATGTACTAATGTGACAGCAAAGAAAAGATTTACCTTCTTCTATATTAGTGTGTCTACTGGTAAGCAGATTTGGGTTATTTACTGTAATACGTGATTTTTATAAATTATACAAACATACTGATGATGGTTAAAAAATATGCAAAGATGTGCATGACACCAGGACTAAAGGAGATTCTAATACTTTATTTGCATATACCAGAAGATGGCCCTTTAACCTTCTAGGAGACAGGCTTTCACTCTGGAACCTGGGACTTCTTAATCTTTAATGACCAAATTATTTATTGGGGATCTTGCTATTGCTCCTCTTACTCGGGCAGGTGTGCATATCTCCATTTCTAACACAACCATGTGTGACACTGATGCTTTTAGTGCCAAGGTCACTCTCAACAATATTTATATCAACTTCAACCTGTTTTTCTTTAAAACTCTTACATACATCTATAGGAATAGTCATGAAATAATGCTTTTTTTTTCCTTTGTAACATTTGTTTTTGCCAGAAATTGTATGAGTTTTGGATTTCTGTTAATTATTTATATTAGAGGGAGATTAAACCTCTTCAGAGCATAAAGCCTTTGAGTCATTTACTTTACTATGAAGCATAATCAGAAAACTTTGTGATAGTGATTTGGTTATTTAACTTGGTGCCAGTAGTATAATACTTTTATTTGTGTCTTAATTTTTTATAATCATAGGAAGCTGGCAATATTTATCACAGATAAACTTTATGACTTTTTCACATTTCAGATATTATTTACTCTTTCAGGTTGTTACACTAAGGAGAATATCATGTTTAAACATGTGGCTCTGACTTATTTCACTTATGAATATGGTATCTAGCTGCATTCATTCACTTAGAAAAACCTTAAATTTATCCTTTCTTATAACTGAGTACAAACAACTCAATTTATATTTTTATGTATTTAGTACAGGGTCTAGAGTGTCTCACTACACAGATCTGACTTCTAGGGATCCTCCTGTTTTCAGCCTCCCAAGTACAGGGATTACACCATGCCCAGTCTCAGTTGCCCTCTCCGCTCTCCCCAGGGGCAGAGCTAGCACAGCAGGCAGGAATTAAACCCTGATCCCTGAGCCTGCCTAGGCAGGCACTTTACTCCTCTGAGCTATCTGACCGGCCCTCAATTTTTTTCTTTTCTAATTTATTTTAGTTTTTTCCTATGTATTTGGTACAGTCTCACTACACAGATCAGACTCCTAGTGATACTCCAGTTTTCAGTCTCTCCAGCACTGAGATTACAGACATGCACCTCCATGCAGGGACTCATTCACTGGCTCAGTGCACCATGAGTGCGGGGTCTCCATGACCCTGTATTTGCCAAAGCAGGCACCTAATCCACTGAGTTATCTCACAGGCCCTAAACAACTCCATTTAAAGAAATTAAATTGTCAAAATTCTTATTAGTGTTGGGAAAGTACAAATTACTATGATTTGACAAAAAACATTTTATTAATAGTGAATAAAGAAATTAAAATGATAATAAAATATTGACTAGGAATATTCTGTGTATGTACTTTAGGCACAAAATCCAATGTCAAAATTGTTATTGGAATTTGCTTTGAATGATATTAAAACTGTGTCAAAATTATGTTAATATAATTATATAAACTATAGAAATTTATATAATTATATAAAATATTTAACTATATGTTAAAGTTATAAATATTTATAACATTATAGATTTCAAATTATATATTATTAAATACTTTATATTTTTCTATTTATTTTGGTCACAACTACATATTGGAGAGAAAAGATCGACCTGTTTTCGCTAATTCCATGCAGAAATATTCAAAATTATTTCATTTTGCTTCAGAAATTTTGTACAAATATCTCTTGCTGTGTAATCTATGGCTAAATAGTTAACTAATGAGTTCCATAATGTTATCTCAAAGGACAGTGGGTTGAGTTGGCATTATGGTCTTTGGGTAATCTTATAAGAAACCTTGTTGACAAACACTTTCTCTTTTTTGTGGGCACTGATTTCTGGGAAGAACATCTATCATTTTACATGAAAATCTCAGAGTTCTTTCCACAAAAGGGGGTTAAAATTTTCAAGATTAAAAAAAAAAAAAAATGTTCTCAGATAGCTGAGATAGCTAAGTAAAATAAGTGCTAACCTGGCAAGCACAGGGTCCTCAGTTCAATCCCCGGTACCAAAAAAAAAAAAAAAAAAAAAAAAAAAAAAAAAAAAAAAAAAATCCCAGATCTATTATATGGGCTATTTGTTAAAAGAAATTAAATAAATTCTCACCCAAGGCTGACTGACAAGGAAAATCAGTAAGTTCCCACAAGTAAAAATAAAATACACTCAGGGAGCAAGTAAGAATTGGCTGGAGATATAAAACAAAATGAAATGTCTAGTGTCCTGAAAGTCAGAATTTTAGTGTAAAAAATGATATTTTTTCACAGTTAATATAATGGCTATTACACTAAAATACTTTATCTTTCGCTTATTTATCCATTTTAATCATCTTCATTTCCACTTTTCTTAATCTTATTTGTACAGACTTCATCCAGGTCTTATCTATTTTATTCTCCATTCTTACTAAGTGAAACTTTCAATTAATAAATAAATTGTTTTAATCAGGAGCATTTAACGCTATTATTACATGAGAGGGATTACTTTTTATTTTAAAAAGATGAAATATAAAAACAATACAGAATTTCAAAACAAGAAAATAAGAAAGTAACACTGGTTATTATATTACACATTTTTATCTTCAGGGTAGTGACTCAGACTACAAGATATAGGTATGCAAAATTGATCACACAATATAAGTGCAAATCATTCCTTTTAATCAATTAATAGAATTTAGCAGCATAATCATCTTATCATGAGGGATTTTTTGAAAGCCAATCTCTCAAAGTAAAACTGTGTTATTAATTTATTTTCTTATAAAATAAGATATTTAGATGTTCAGGCATTTTATATGTATATGTTTACATGTATGTTTCTTTTTTCATTACATTATTAACCATACCTGGAACTCCTGGATGTTTTAATGTGCATATCAAGGATTTGTTCTTTGGTTCTAGAAATGTTCTTCTAGCATCTGCTTATAATATCTACATCCTTATTGTCTGTGATTCTTATTGACCTGTTAGTTTTCCAAGACCTTTTCTTTAGACTCATTTCTTTGAAACCTCCATCTATTTATATCACTGTTCTATGCTTTCAACTCTTATTCTCACTTTTCTTATTCTCAGTTTTCAAGACTGTTCAGTTGCATCTCAGTATCAATCGTCATTTCCATCATAATCCTAAACCAGAATAAAATATTAGAATTAAGGTAATTTTTGAGTATTTAAATCAAAACACAATGCAAGATGTTTCTTTCCATTTATTTATTTATTTGTTTATTTATTTTTATGTTTCTGGTATCTATAAATTTTTATGTAATGTTTATTTTATTCAAATAATTTGACAGTTCTCTAACAATTCCCATGCACTTTTTTTTGTTTTGTTTTGTTTTAGGCAGGGAACCCATCAGAGAATGGACAATGTGGTATCCAAAAAAAAATGCTGTAACAAAGCATTTATGTTTTAAAGCATAGGTCAGTAACTGAGTGGGAGCATACACTGCTACATAGGAATTAACTGATCAGACCACAACTTTTCAATGTTTTAAAACCAAATAAACTTCCCTGTAAAAGCAGCACCTTTGTGACATTTTTAGAATTCCTCTCCTTCTTCCTCACCCTCTCCTTCCACAGAATCCACACCAACCTCCTCATAATCCTTCTCAAGGGCAGCCATGCCCTCCCGGGCCTCAGAAAACTCCCCTTCCTCCATGCCCTCACCCAAGTACCAGTGAGCAAAGGCACGCCCAGCGTACATCAGATCAGACTTGTGGTCCAGACGAGCCCAGGCCTCGGCGATAGCTGTGGTGTTGCTCAGCATGCACACAGCCACTGTACCTTAGCCACGTCTCCACCAGGCACCACAGTGGGAGGCTGGTAATTAATGCCTGTGGGACACCAATCAACAAACTGGATGGTACGCTTGGTCCTGATGGTAGCAATGGCAGCATCCACATCTTTGGGGACCACATCACCACAGTCAGGCAGGAAGCCATGTATTTACCATGGCGAGGGTCACATTTCACCATCTGGTTGGCTGGCTCAAAGCAGGCCTTAGTGATCTCTGCTACAGAAAGCTGTTCATGGGAGGCTTTCTCAGCAGAGATGACAGGGGCGTATGTGGCCAGAGGGAAGTGGATACAGGGATAGGGCAGCAGACTGGACTGGAATTGTGTCAGATCCACATTCAGGGCTCCATCAAATCTGAGGGAAGCAGTGATGGAAGACACAATTTGACCTATCAACCTACTCAGGTTAGTGTAGGAGGGGCGCTCAATATCGAGGTTTGTACGACAGATGTCATAGATGGCCTCAATGTCTACCATGAAGGCACAATCCGAGTGCTCCAGGGTGGTGTGGGTGGTGAGGATGGAGTTGTAGGGCTCTACTACTGCTGTGGAGACCTGGAGGCTGGGTAAATGGAGAAATCGAGTTTGGACTTCTTGACGTAGTCGACGGAGAGATGTTCCATCAGCAGGGAGGTGAAGCCAGAGCCAGTGCCCCTGCCAAAGCTGTGGAAAACCAGGAAGCACTGCACACCTGTGCACTGGTCAGCCAGTTTCCAAATTTGGTCCAAGACGAGTTCAATGATCTCCTTGCCAATGGTATAGTTCCCATGGGCATAGTTGCTGGCAGCATCTTTCTTGCCTGTGATGAGCTGCTCAGGGTGGGAGAGCTGGCGGTAGGTGCCAGTACACACTTCATCAATGACTGTGGGTTCCAGGTCTACAAGCACTGCCCTAGGCACATGTTTACCAGCACCAGTCTAGCTGAAGAAGGTGTTGAAGGAGTCATCTCTGCCCCCAGTGGTCTTGTCACTTGGCATCTGGTCATCAGGCTGGATGCCATGTTCCAGGCAATAGAGCTCCCAGCAGGCATTGCCAGTCTGGACACCAGCCTGGCCAATGTGGGTGGAGATGCACTCACACAGGGCTGTTGCTTCGCGATCGCCGAGTGGATGGAGACGAGAGGAGTGGTTGCTGCTTCTTACAACATGGTTGATGTAAGAGAATCTGCCTCCCATGGATTGTTAAATTTACCAGTTATTATGCTCATCTTTCTATCCAGGGTTGGTGTCTTCCTTTTATAATTTTTTGAATAATGCCTGCACATTGAAACTTTCCTAGGAACTCTTAAATTTTATAAATTCCATCCAATTAAAGACAATTTTACTAGTCTTTTAATGTTGACTAGAGTTCATGTAGAAGCAAAATTAAAGTTTTCTATTGATCTGAATTTATAGGCTCACTTTGCCTCAAGTTGCTTTGACAGGAGGATACTGACCTATGGGAATTTCACAAATGGTTGAAGGGAAGAAGTTCCATGGTAGAGTAGTGGCAAACTTCTCTGTTCCCTGGTGAGAATCCTGCACGCAAGGGCTCCATTTTATGCTGACTCTGATTCAGCTCAAGAAGACTGAGAACCTGTGTTCATCTCTCCAGCTTTCTCAGGAGGCCAAAATTAGACATATTCAAATAGCTATTTTAATTAAGTGTCAGACCAAACTTGGGCAATCACATATATATTGTGAACTTAAATTATCTTCAATATCAGCATCAGCATCATTTCTTCTTCTTTCTGTAGTCTAAGGTGTCATCCAGAAATTTTAGGCCCCAAAGTGAAAGCCCAACATCAAAGTTTCTGGAATTTGGGACAACCTTAGGTTTCACTTCATCAAAGTTGCCCAATAATGTATTTTTGTGTGTATTTCAGAAAAATAAATAAGTTGGAGTTGGATTTAAAAGAAAAAGAAAGAGTGTTAACATGAATATGATCTAAGAAATCCTGCTCTAAATTTGTTCATTGGATTCTGTGAAATGAACTAACAAATGAAATCAACAGAACTGTAAAGAAATCTAGCCTTATAATGGCAAAATATCTCTTTTATTTAGTTTCATTTTCACCTGGAAATCAACTCAACATTGCAACATTCTTCCATAAACATCATTTCTGACAGTTGATCTAAACAGTGAAAGTGCAATCATAAAAATATACTAATTCAGTTCTTAAATCTTTATATACAATATAAAAATTGAAGCATTAATATAAAATTTTTCTTGGACAAATTTGAGTAAAAGAGCTTATAGCCTTAATTTTAAGTTGACAGAATGGGAATCATAAGGAAATTTTCCACAAAATCTCATAGCTCATAAGTGAGCGGAAGGAAGAAGATCAGCCTGCAAAATCAATGATCTTTCCAATGACCAATTCATTCATTTTTAAGTCAATATAAAAACAGAGTCCTTTCTCAGAATTTTAATTTAGCAAGTATTAAAATGTAATTAATGTTCTGTACTTACACCTGAGCAAAGAGGTTATTATTGAATTTATTTTATTTATTTATTTATTATTTTTTTAATTCCTTTATTTATTACAGTGTCTCGCTACACATCACGGATTCTTTTTTTGCGGGGGTGGGGTATGAGCCTAGCCGCCCCTGCGGGGAGGGGCTGGCATGGCATGTGGTGCTGGGGCTCGAACCATGGTCCCTGGGAGGCACTTAGACCGCTGAGCTATCTTGCCAGCCCTGAATTTATTTTATTAAATGCTTGATGAAACTAATTTCTGTAGTGTGGTTCTTTAAAATTACTTTTGAAATATATATAGATAGATAGATAGATAGATAGATAGATAGATAGATAGATTTTCCCTCCCTTTTCTCCTTCATCCTAGTTTTTCTTTTAAAAGAGATAAGCATAACAATGAAACTTAGTTTCCAAACAAGTTATTAGGGCAATTACAAAAGTTAATGTATTATCTACTGTAACTGATCTTACAACTTATTTTGAAATTTACTATCATTATTATGCTTTTTTTAAACTCTTTTTTGTCATCTTAATATAATTGATCCTTCTCAAATTTACTTCCTGCTTCAAGACTTTTATAAGAATATTTCTTTTGCCAATAAAACCCCATCTGTGAGTGAATCCTAATCTTTCCTCAGAGCTCAGGAGGAAAGATTAGAGCTCAGTGCATCATTTTGCACCTGGTCAAGGCCCTCCCCTTCCATTGCTTGGCTGGATAGGAAGCCAAAAGGAAGTGTTTTTCAGAAACTGCATCTGTCCTCCTCTGTAGGCACTGTGAACACGTGAGACTTGGAGAAGGCACAACATCAATATTGGATGGTGAATGGGTTCACGAAGTGAAAGTTGTATAGAAATAAAATTGAAAGGGAATTGACTGCTTACACCTATGTCTTCAAGAGTGTTTGAATTTGTGGGTTCTGTTTTTTTTTTAATTCTTTATATGTTCTAGGTATAAATGCTTTGTCTGGGACAACTAGCTAAATGTTTTTTTTCCCTTTCTGTGGGCTGTCTTTTCCATCTGTTCATGACTACTTTTTATGTACAAAAGTTTTTTTTAATAAGATGAAATATGAGTTATTAATTCTTTGACATGTTTACCATATGAGCTGGGTTTTGTTCATGAATTCTCTGCCTACACTTATGTCTTTAAGAGCTCTACCTGTTCTCTCTTCCAGCAGATTTAATGTTCCTGTTTTAATGTTATGACGTTTGATCTACTTTGATTTTATTTTAGTGCTTGGTGAGAGACATGGGTTCAGTTGTGAAAACATTATCCAAAGCCATTAGACAAGAGGTAAAAAATAAAAAAAGAATAAATCAAGAAAGGAAGTTTAGCTATCATTATTAGCAGATCATGTGATAATCTACATAAAAGACCCCTAAAAGTCCACCAGAAAACTTCTAAATTTAATGCATGTTCAGTTGCATTGTTGAGTACAAAATCAACACTCAACAAATCAGTAGCATTCCTGTACACAAATGCAAAACTTGCTGAGAGAAATTAGAAAAACCACACTTCTCACAAAGTATTGCAAAGAGTAAAATACTGAGGAATCAGTCTGACAAAGAATGTAAAATATCTTTATATTGAAAACTATAGTGTTTTAAAAAAGGAGATCAAAATGAGTATCAGATGATGGAGGGCTGTCCAAATAGCTCAGTGAACTAAAGCACCTGCAGGCACCTGGGGTTCAATGCCTGTGCCTGCCGTGCCTGCCCTTCCCCCAGGACACACTGAGATGACAATTGAGACTGGGCATGGTGGTGTGCTCTGTAATCCCAGCTCTTAGGAGACTGTAAACAGGTGAGTTACACTGTAAGTCTGATTGTAGGAAATAAACAATGGTAGTGAGATCCTGCATACCCTTCCCTAAAATACAAAAAAAAAAAAAGAAAGAAAACAGAAAATATATCCTTGCTGTTGAATAAGAATTAATGCATTGAAAATGCCCACACTGGAAAAAAAAAGTTGCATGGAGTTAATCCAATACTAATCAAAATATCAATAGTATAACTCTCAGAAATAGAAAATTCACTTGGAACCAAAAGAGACTAAAAACAGTAAAAGAAAATTTGAGTAACAAAGGCACAGCAGGGGACATGAAAATGTCACACTTGAAATTATACTACAGAGTTACTTCAATGAAAACTGCATGATTTTGGAAAAATACAGAACCAAGGATCTTTGAAACAGATTAGAAGATGCAGGAAGAAGTCCAAACATACTCATCTACATTGTATTTGACAAAGAGGCTGAACATTTTCACTGGAAGATAGATAGACTGTAAGAAATCATGCCGGGAAAACTGGCTTTTCAGATGCCAAAGGAAAGGGCTTATCTGTAAATTGTGTTAGTTTATCTTAAAAAATAAGGATAATATACTTCTTTCAAAGAACTATCTTGAAGAAAATTGTACAGAACAATCTGGATATACGTTTTCCTACAGAATTGATAAAGGAAAAATATGTATAAAAATTGTAATTTTAACTTTATAAACATATTGAAAAAAATACCTTTTCATAAATAAAACACATAAATAACATTTAAAAGTTATCACAAGAAATTATGTAATTATTAAGCCTGAGTCATTAAAATGACATTAGAAATTTCTTTTTCTGTCAGATATTTACTATTTGAATGTGGAATCTAGACTGTTAGCAGAAACGTATTTTATGTTTTACCTTACTACACCTATAAAGATATTTCTGGTAAGCATGAGTAGTTGTATTCTGGCTTCAAAAGTATCCTGGCCCAATTATTCATTCTACTTAATGAGATGCTTCTGTAAGGAAATCATGATAGCTGGAAGAAATGCATAAGTCACTTTATAAGCAGCTGTAGTTTGAAAGTCCTCTGGCGATCTGCAAGGAAATCTTTTTTATGATGTGGAATTACAAAGCACGAATATTTTTAAGAAAAACACGGCTGTTCCCCAATATGAGTTACTAAAATAAACAGTCTTGAAAATATGTTGCTTCCACATGATTTAATTATAGTTAAATGCATTTATGAACTAATTTAAATTCCGAGGGTGAAGAAACATCTTACACCTATTTTGTCATCCTGCTTATAGTTCTTTACATTTTTACTGTCCACTCCAAAGAAGGACCGTAACAGCTTGATTGATATGACAACTAAAATTTATTCAGAGATTTCAATTTGAAAGCTTTATGTGTAGTTTCTTTTATTTTTAGACAGAAAAATAATTAGAAATGACACAGTATTTTACTAGACAAAATGATAGGAAATAAGCAATGGTTGTGAGGAGGCTGGTGAGGTAGTTCAGTAGAATAAGTGCTTCTCCAGCAAGCACAAGGTCCTGAGTTCAATCCCTGGTACTGCAAAAAAAAAAAAAAAAAAAAAAAAGATGGTGGTTAGATTGCATACTATTGTTTTCACATTAGTTGCTCAGATTACCAGTTATAAGCATATAAAATTGGTTAAATAATTGATGAAAAATAAGCAAAGGATAAAAAGAAGAGAAAAACATTAAAGCATCAATTTTTCCTTTCAATGTATCAGTAGAAATCAGCAGTACAATTAACCAAGTTATACTTTGTATATACATATATATGTTTGTCTTTCTTCATTTTTGCCTTGCAATATTAGGCAATGTATTGTGATGCAAGACTATAATCCCAGCACTTTGGAGGGTAAAGCAGGAAGATCTCTAGATCTCTAGAGAGGACTAGTCCAGCCTGAGTTACATAGTGAGTTCAAGGACAGCCTGCACCAACAAGTGTGACTCAGTGTCAAAAAATCAGTAAAGAAAAATTGAAAGACTGGATGTATCAGACTGTTTTCTGTACATTATAATCTTCACTGTAAAACCATGAGATTATAATAACTATGCTTCAGTTTAGTGGTACAAAAGGCACAATGTAGAGAGAGAAAGGCTTGTCTGTGTCAAAAATAGAAGAAAATCTTATAGACATTTGAAGAAATTGATAGTAATAATAAACATACATTTAATTATATCATTAAATAAAGCAAATGTAAGTTACACAATTTAACTTCTGACCTTGAAGGTGTTTCCAGGTGTCAGTCTTCTAAGGTATGACTGTAAAAGCCCAATAACTACCATAAATTTAATTTTTGAATCAGAGAGAAATCAAGTTAACCTTGAGAAGCAAGACACATCAGAAGGTCAGGAAGGTAAGTAAAGGGTACAAAGATAACCTCAATGCTTATCAATGCCACCTCTGTGTAGTTGCACCATAGGATCACAGACAAGATGAAGTCTGACAAAGCTTACTGAAATCTCTGAACAATAGAACTATGAACTGGAGTTTATCCCTTGTCGCATAGGGTTTTATATGACAAAAGCCAAGAGTCTGGAAAGAAGGAACCGCCTGGGTGGAAGTGGCCAGAGCATCTGTCTATTTCTCATGAGACAGAGGGTGCTTGGGATCTTTCACATTATTAGCAAATCCTTTTTTTTTATTTTTTTTATTATTTTTTTTTTTTTTGTCTTTTTTGAGACAGGGTCTCACTATGCAGTTCAGGCTGGCCTTAAGCTCACTTTGTAGCTCAGGCTGGTCTTGAACTCACAACAATTCTCCTGCCTCAGCCTCCCGAGTGCTGGGATTACAGGCATGCACCACCACGCCCGGCCTGTCCTTAGGGGAAAAATCTGAGGACATATTTGACAGATTGATCCATTTGTGTTCTCTCAAAATAAACTTATTAGGAAAATATAAAATAGTTCACACATAGAGCAAAAGGCAAAAGTGGGGAAAAAAAAAGGAAAACAGGAATTGATAAAACAAATAGAAAAATATTAAATAAAGTTAATAAAATCAGATAAAGTGAATTCACTGAACAGTAAACATTTGAGATTAAATTTTAAAATGTACAAAGTGAAAACAATTCCTAAGCTGATTTCTGAGTGAAAATGTCACAAACTTAACTTTAAGGGAAAATTATTCTATAAAATCACTAATATTTGTACTCAAATAAGATAAAAATTTACAAAATAAAAAATAATTATTGGGGAAGAGGAGAGTATTAACTCAAATCTCATAAATTTTTTGAGAGGGGACAAAAGGTAGGGATAGTAGCATGGTGGAATTCTTAAGATTAAAATATCAATCTAAACATAATGTATAGAGTCTGGATTTTTACATATGTTATAATTTCCTATAAAATATTTCCATATAGGGGCCAAGGGAGATGGCTCAGTGGAATAAGCACTTCCCCGTCAAGTACACGGGCCTGAGTTCAAACCCTGGTTCTGCTAAAAAAAAAGAAAGAAAAAAAATATTTCTCTATTTTCAAGCAACCTGACAAGAAAAATAAGTCACAGCTTTAAGTTGTTTTTAAATATATAGCTAGATATTAAGAAGAATGGATGAAAACTGGCTCAGCACTGCATAAGAACCTACATTTAGGGAGCTGGTGAGATAAGTTAACATTCTAAAGCACCTGTTCAGGCAAGCTCAGGAAAGTGGAGGGACCATGGTTCGATCCCCAGCACCACATGCTGTGCCAGTCTTGCCCCCAGGGTAGTCTGAGCCAGTCCAGGGCATGGTGGTGCATGCCTGTAATCCCAGAGCTGTGGAGGCAGAAAACGGGAGGATCACTATGAGTCTGAGCTACCTGGTAAAGCCTTTTAACAATCAAATGCATTAACACACAAATAAATAAATAAAGTATGATAACTCCCAGATTAAAAAAAAAAAAACACGTTTAGAGAAATAATAACCCTTTTATCTTTCAAAATGTATTAAAGCATATAATTGTCCATAAGTATAGCATTCTATAAATAATATTCATAGGTATATTATTCCTCATAAAATACATTCAGTTCTGAATATCCAAAAGCTTCTGATTTTCTTCCTCCATCTTTATTTCTTTCTTGTCTTTACTTTTTCTTATTTTAAGCAGTGTAGGACTTATCCTGAAACAGATTCTGGCCTTTGTTACATTTGCTTTTTTATGTTTTTTTGTTTGTTTGTTTTTGTTTTCTTGGGGTTTTTGCAGTACAGGGATTGAACTCAGGATGCTGCACTTGCCAGGCAAGCACTTATTCTACTGAGCTATCTCCCAGGCCCTTTTGCCAAACTGACCACATCTAGTTCTATGATTGCAAGAGTCCTATGCTTCTAATTATTCTAAATTTTATACCTGTAGATCCAAACTAACCTGATCTGCAAAGACATGTGTGATGCAGCCCATTGAATGGCTTCATTTGGATATCGGTCCCCTCACACTTGGTACATCAGAATAATGTTCTTAAAATTTCCCCACTTTCCAACTTAATTTTCTCTTTAAAATTTTGCTAGTTTCTCAGTAAATTTATTTATCCTTAGTCAATCCTTTTGATTCTTATATCCAACCAGTCTAGCACTGATTACCAACATCAGGACCTCTGAAATATATATATATATATGAAGGGAGTAATGCAGAGGTCTGGCTCGCCCAGGTAGCTGACACTCGGGTGTAGACACACTTGGCTCCCCGAGGTGGCGCACCAAAGGGCTGAGACTCCTCTGCCTGATATCCCGGAAGTCCCCTGGCCCTTAATCTGTGTCACAGAACACCTACACTCCTATTACAACTCTCCACATAACCTTCTTCACCCTTCAGATCCACCCCCTCACCTCCCTATATGTACACCTGCACTTCCGCAATAAAGTAGATCTGCGCCATCAGCCGGTCTCCGCGATCATCAGTCGCGTCGTCTCTTACCTGCTGTAAGGCCCACCGCCTCATATATATATATATATATATATATATATATATATATATATATATATATATATATATATATATATATATATATATATATATTATTTGCATTGAAAATGGTTCAAGCTACCAACTTATAATTTGCGATAAATACAATTGACCTCTTACCTTCTCTCTGTTGCCACCTGACCAAGCTCCAGTTCATTTGCTCTTAAAGCAAGTGGAAAAAACATACATA
Organism: Ctenomys sociabilis; assembly: GCA_004027165.1. NCBI lineage: Eukaryota > Metazoa > Chordata > Mammalia > Rodentia > Ctenomyidae > Ctenomys > Ctenomys sociabilis. Next base: position 34,719 of record PVKA01019889.1, read on the forward strand.
GAAAGTATGTCCTTCACTAATTTCCTGGAGATCTTAGAATAAATGCACAAATTTATTATCTCAAACTATGCTCGTTGGGTGACCCTGCCTGATTAACATGATTTCCTGATCCATGTAAAGCATGTACCCGATCTTCTTTACCCTTAATCTTTATATTTTAATTATCTTTGATAGATGTGAATAACTGCACGGGCCACTCAGAAAATCCCACATGATATATTCATATATTTTATATGCTTACAAAGTTTACATTGTCGTATCTTTTCTAATCTCTAGCATTCTTGAGCTAGCCAGTGTATAAGACCTAAAATATACACCTTTTGTTTTATTTTATTTATTTATTTAGTATTTTTTCTGTATTTAAGACAGGGTCTCAGGGTCTCAGTACGTAGCTCAAACTCATAGTAACTCCTGTTTTCAGCCTCCCAAATGCTGGGTTACAGGCACTCGGCAGCACGCACAGTCTCAATTGCAGTCTCAGATCGTGCCTCATGGGCGGCCGGCACTGCAGGCGGGGCAGTGACTCTCAGTAGCTGCGCTCTGCCTGAGCTGAAGCTTTGCTCCACTGAGTTATCAGGCTTGCTCAACACCTTTCATTTTAAATACTGCTGTGTTAAGATCTTGACCAAGAACACTAGCCATTCAATTGCATAGTTGATTACTAGTATATTTAATGAGACCCATAATTTGAACACATATATAAGAAGATTTTAGGTTAGTCAGCTATACTTTATCAAATTATAAATGCATAGTGTATTTGACTTAGATATATCTATTTTGGATAATGTAATTACTACATTATAACCAATCATTGATTAGCTAACATATGCATCTCAGAGACAATAGGAACTTTGTGTACTTTGTTCATCATTATGTATTTGGTGCCTAAATTAATCCCTGATACAAAATTGTGGTTGAATTAATATTAATAAAATGAGTGATTAAATGAATCAGATGTTACATTGCTTTTAGCATCAAAACTGGGAGATAGTTATCCCCTGGTTACACATTTCTGTACATCTTTAAGTTCTTGATTATTTTTATTGTTGGTTATATTTGAAATGATTTAATTATATAGCAAAATAGCAGGAAGGCAGTTTTCTTTCCAGTGTGAATGGCAGATATCATTAAAAAGTGGTAAACATAACATCCCCTTCCATGACAATTGACACACATTTACTTGTCATAATAAGTCTATTTCTTTTTCTATAATGGAAACTACTAACAATATCCAAAACACATAGAAACATGTTCTTGGTAAGAAATGCAAAAAAAAAAAAAAATTATCCTTCTCTCCCAGAAACACTCTGTAAATCTTAGTATCCAGATCACGAAAGTTTCTTGTTTTCCTCCCAGATTCTTGCTACTGCTTTCTCTCTTCTGTTTTCTCTTCTTATCACTTAGGACTAAAATCTAATTGTTGTTGACCCTCTTCATGTCAGAATTATGTCATGTAAGCAAGTAGGTGAGAAAGTTTTTGCTGAATGCTATTTCAATACAATAAGAAAAAGAGAACAGAGGCAGAGTTGAAATCAACCCTGCTAAAGTAAAAGAAAATAAAACCTGTAGTTTGCAAGAGCTGTGTTAAGTCAGAGGTTCTAACAAACTGTGTTTTCTAAATGGCTTTGAAATCATAGTAAACTTTTTTCCTATCTACATGTTTCTAGCTAGTTTTATAATTTGGAGCAAGGTGCTAAGCCTAAAATTAGGCTTCTATCCTCTTGGAGGGAATGGGAGATGGGGTACTATAGTCTAGGGTGACTGCATTTCTAAATGATGCCTCCTACAAGAGGTTGTTTGTTTGTTTTAAAATTCTTATTAGTACATGTTTGTAATTCATATTTGTAGTACATGCAGTTTACAGTTATCCTAGAGAGTGTGTATATGGAGAGCACAGGATTTTTTTTTCATTTATGTATGTGGTACGGGGTCTCACCGTGTAGCTCGCACTCACAGTGATCCTCGTGTTTTCAGCACCCCTGAAGCTGAGATTGCAGGTGTGCTCCACCACTGTAGGGCTCAACTGAAGGCTCAGCACACCCCTGGGGGCAGGGCTGCCATGGCATGCAGGGGCTGGCGTGGCTGCAGGATGAGTGATTAAAACCCTGGTCCCTGCATTTGCCAAACAGCTTGGTTCTTTTTTTAAAGTCACCTTCACGATCTGTGTCACATTTTTGCCTCCTCCTTCTATCCCCTTTTCCCATTTTCATTTTTGCTAAAACTATTAATTTTAGCTCATATTTCTGATGTATGATTTTTTTCATTCATTATGGTTATTAAGGGGTGGGGAGATGGCTCCATAGAATAAGTGCTTCCCTGGCAAACTCAAGGGTCTGAGTTCAATCCCTGGTTTCACCAAAAAAAAAAAAAAAAAAAAAAATGGTTATTAAGTTCCCATACATGGCATATCATTATTCTGCTTCCCCTCTATCTCCTCTTAGCAGATCTACCTTCACCTTCTAGTCATCTTTCATTGTGCTTATTATACTTTACCTTTTCAGTAGACTTACATCTCAAAGAACCAGTTACATAATTTGCTCAGTGCACCAGGAGCAGGAGGAAGTTGTGTAGAGTTTAGACAAGAGGAAAGGAATGGTAAAGGTCATGTTGCTCACCCTGTGGAGACAGGAGATTCAGAAACCAGCGAACATCCAAGGCAAAAATTCACAAAACTTAGTGATGCTTTGTGTGCTTGGTGCTGTGAATAATAATACCATGCCATCTTATCTTGATCCAGGTGTCATTTAGGTATCAAATGCATAAAGCCAGTTTGTCACCTTGGGAGTATAATAATATCAGAGACACTTCTGAGTTCTTGAGAATCAGACATCGAGTTTCTTATCAATTCAGTCATAAGTGATATGTGATTTAAATGTTTTGCAACTGTTTAACATTTAAGAAAAATCATCTCAAAGAAGAGAACTTAGTAGAAAATAACTAAGTTGTACCATATTCTCCCAGGGATAATTCACTTTTAATATTTTGTTGTAATTCATTTTGTGTTTAATATAAAATTTGTTTTGTTTAATTATTTCCTCTATAATGTGTTTGATGTTGAATTCTCTAAGTTTCAAATAAGCTCATTATGATGATCTTAGGAATACAAAACACAGAATATGCCATCTTGAAATTCAAACTAATATTTCATTTAAACAAGGCAGCATTGCTTAAAATGAAGAGGTATTTTAAATTTACTGCGGCAATCCTCTTCAAACCTAGAGGCACAAGGATGTAACATCCTGACTTTAAGATTTGCTTTACATTTGGTCATATGAATAGTAGATTTAAATTTCTTCTATAGAGCATATATATGATAATATTTATTTTGCCTCTAAATTTTATTTTTATCATGCCATCCATAGTAGTTTCTACCTTATTGCATTTTTTTTTTTTTTTTTTTTTTTGGCAGAGCCGGGGATTGACCTCAGGCCCTTATACTTGCCAAGGAAAAGCTTATTTTATTGAGCCATCTACCTGACCCTTACTGCAATTATTTACCAATGGGAATCTATGCTGCACTAAAAAGTTTGTGGTAAAAAATAAATAAATAGGGGCCAAGGAGATGGCTCAGTGGAATAAGTGCTCCCTGGCAAGCACAAGGATCTAAATTCAATCCCCAGTTCTACCAATAAATAAATAAATAAATAGTTTGTGTGATAATTTGATTTTAGAAACTCTGTGAATGAAATCCACTGAATATGCTCAAATCTGAATTTTTTCATTGTGAAAAGAACACATATGTGATATCTATATTCTTAACAGATTTTTAAAAAGTAAACTCTGATATTGACAGTTACAAGTGCAAAATCAACTTTTCCAATGTTTCAGGTGTGACAGTGCTTGAAGGGCCTATTTATGCCGTGGGAGGCCACGACGGCTGGAGTTACCTGAACACAGTGGAGAGGTGGGACCCTCAGAGCCAGCAGTGGACGTTCGTGGCTAGCATGTGCATAGCTCGGAGCACAGTGGGTGTAGCAGCACTGAATGGCAAGTGAGTAGATTTTTCTTTGTTTTTTAGGAAACAGTAATTGAGTAAATGTTCTTCTGTAAGTAACAGTAGGCTGGTTACACAGAAAAGAGAAAATGTTAATATATTTTAAAGCTTTTTGTAGTATTGAGATAAAATCCAGTGTTATATGCATTCAAGGACTCTGGTGCTAAGCTGAACCTGATCTATTTTAGAATTATTTTCTTTCTTTCTTTCTTTCTTTCTTTCTTTCTTTCTTTCTTTCTTTCTTTCTTTCTTTCTTTCTTTCTTCCTTCCTTCCTTCCTTCCTTCCTTCCTTCCTTCCTTCCTTCCTTTCTTTCTTTTTGTTTTTGTATTTAGGGCAGGTTCTACAGGGTGTTCAGGGTTTCACTACTAGATCAGACTCGTAATGATCTACCTATTTTCAGCCTCCAAAGTGCTGAGATTACAGGTGCACGCCACCAGGTTGTCTCAATCACCATCTCAGCACTCCCTGGCAGTGGGGCTGGCAAGCAGGCCTGGGAATCGAACCCCCAGCTGGTGTGTCTGCCTAAGCAGGCCCTTTAACATGCTGAGCTCTTTGGCTGGCCCTTATTTTAGGTTTCTGATGTTTTAAAATTTTAGCTATCATGGGTAACTGACAAATAGATTGGTGCTCTTTCCATACAAAACAAGAATAAATATTTGTTGCCAATGAAGGAGTTACCAAACACATTTTATGACAATGCATCCTTTCAGCTGGAATAGTTCAAATGGTGTGTGTGTGTGTGTGTGTGTGTGTGTGTGTATGTGTGTGTGTGTGTGTGTGTGTATTCCAGTCTTCAAGCATTTGAAGGGCTATAAAACCACTAAATCAGGAATTCCCAAACTCAATGTCAGTCAGGCTTGGCCTAACAAGTTCATTTTTGGGGACAAAATTTCTGTCCTGTACCTTTTAAGGTGTTTCCATAGCATCTGGACTCTACTAGATGTAAAAATCATCCCCCAAGCCCTACACCACAGTGTGACAAGTAAAAACTGTGTCTAGATGCTACAGACTAGATCTCAGGATGGCAAATACCTCCTGTTTTCATCTTCACAAGAACCACGGGTCTGAACAAACTTGCCAGCAAACCCTGGCCAGACAGCAGCTAGAGATCTTAGTGTGGTCTCCCTACCTCTCTGTTCCCTGAAGAACGTGTGCCCAGGCTCTGCAAGCAATCTTCTATGCAACCAAATAGCAGGCTGGTTCTCTAGAAGGAGGTCTCTCTGTCATCAGACTACCATACAAATCTTCACCTTTATTGATTTTTGTTTGCTGTTTCAGTAAGTCAGCCAGATTAACCTTTTCAAAATCTTTTTTTTTTTTTTTGTACAGGGAATTAAACTCAAGATTGTATACTTGCTAGGAAAGCAGTTGTATCACTGAGCTATATACCCAGCTACCTTTCTGAAAACCAATGACTCAAATATACCAATGTCTAAGCCAAATAAGTATCTTTGAATTTTTTTTTCCTTTTCCCGAGTTGCAGTTAACATTTCACATTGCTTTTGTGTGCCTGCATACAAGTTATTATTCAGATTTCAGCTTTAAATTTATCCACATGGAAAAATATCATTGCCAGTCTCATTAAGTCTCACTGTGCACATTATTCCAAATGATGTTTACTCAAGGCTGCACACACGATCCTTGAAATCATTTGAGCTAATGCTTTATGTTTCTTTTCACTGATATATATGTTGGTATCAGGTTTTGGCCTTCTTCCTCATTATTATATCCCTGGGTTTACTGACAAGTTATATTATCAAATAAATATTAAATTGATTGCTCTACCCAAATATGTTGCACTATAAGACTAAAAATCTATTCCAATATGCATGAGACAGTACAAATACACAACTACTATAATAAAATAATATTCAAAAACAAATACTCTTCTCTCACCTCACTTATAAATAAGCATTTTCCATGGTTTGAGAACAGTCCATTCATGTAAATAGTCAAACCAGAGTAAATGTAACTAGTATCTGATAGCTTTTATTGAGTACTTCAATTTATAAAAGGCTTATGTTTCTATTTTTCCACAATTACAAAGAACTAACTTTGATCATCATTGTATGTTTCATGGACACAGAAGTATTTTCCAGGATTAAAACTTAGAGATACACTCTACACTAAAAAGTAGTAGCTGTGTTAGCTATTTTCAGGACATTCTCCAAAACTCCTGGAACACTGTATGCATGCACATTTCCCTGTAGTTGCTCTGATTTGAAGGAGGCTGGGCTCTGCACAGGGCCTGAAGGCTGCACACACCAGGCAAGTCTGGAGGAAGCCCGCAATCCAGCCTGGCACTAATTCAGACCCTAGAACACAGGGCGCTGAACTGCAGTGCAGAGCAGTGATCTGCCTGATTGGTGGCGTTTGTCTTCATGCTTCGTTCCTTGCTGGTGTAAGGCCCAAATGAGTTTTACGTCACCATTCTGTTCTGTATGCGCCGCCTTAGTACATCAGCTAACCATGTCAGCTAAATTACTGCCTAATGAACTAATGCTGTGAACCTTTGCCCCACTAGGGCCTGTAATCCCTGTTCCTAAAACAAAGAGGACATAAAAACCTCAGGTGGGGTCATAAACCTCAGGCCTAGCTTGGAAAAACATTTAATCTCCGGCCTGGGGACACTCTTGTAAAATAGGTCACTTTACACAAGTAAACCCACC
>PVKA01019890.1:0-41270 GCA_004027165.1 Ctenomys sociabilis
TGAGCTGTAAATGGCTATGGTCCACAACTTCTTTGAATAACTCACTATTGTTGTAGAATTCTGGACTGTGTTGGACTGTGGTGTCGAGTTCAAGCACCTAAGTTAGTTGAATGTCAATGGAGTGCCCACCTTTGACAGGTGTAGACAAAGGAAGGGGTATAGAAAGAAAAAATCATGATGTGTGTGTATAGACAGTACAGTTGGGATAGATAACGCTGGGTTCTACATAATCCTATGAGAGGCAAGATCTGCACTAATGGTGGTTGGACAGGATATTATGTCGGCTTCTAGTACTATGGTCATCCACTAGGAAAATAATTACTGAATTTTTGATATAATTCAGGTATAAAAAATAAGATAAGTAAGCAGCTACACTTTTAATTTGCTGATGAGACATCTGCTAAAATAATATCTGTAAATATAATATCATGTATGCACCTTGTATGATACCAAAACATTATGAAAAGTTTGCAATGTATTAATTTATCAAATCTGTCTTGTTAAGGTGTCTTGAAACTGTCTTATTGATATTTGTACTTCAATAAAATAAAAAATAAATTAAAAAAAATAAATATATTTTTCAATTAATAAAAAGGACCCTTCAAAAAAATATTTCAAAGACATTACTAGACATCTCACTAAAGAACACAGAGTGAGGGTGAGTACTCATAAGAAAAGATGCCCTGCATCACAAGGCATCAGGGAAACGGAAAGTAACAGCAAGTTCTTGCGAGGATTTGGAGAAACAACGTTCATTCTCAACTGGTGGAAATAGAAATATCCACAGCTGCTCTGGTACAGTGTGGTGGTTTCTTACAAACTTATATGTAATTTTACTATACAGTCCACTAATTGGGCTTTTTTGTATCTATCCATAGAACTTTGTTTTATTTTAAAGAGTAAAATCAAACCACAGAAAGATTTAAAAAAAAAACAGTGTAATAAGCAGCAATACACAATAAAGTTTCTAAACAAGAATAAAAATTTAGCAATGGTTGTTATATTAAATATTTTCAGCATCAAATTTGTTGTCAGATTAACAGATATAGACATGCAAAATTAGTCAAGTAATTGAACATTAATTCTTACTTTCAATACACTATTATTTCCTTGTCTTTTCTATTTTATAGTTTTAAAAATTTACTTTAAGGACAGAATATTGAGGAGACATTAGAAATGGCACCCATTTAGAAGAGCAAGCTGAGAGGTATTCAACTGTGGCTTTTGTATTACACTTGTCTGTCTTCAGTGAAGTTGCTCAGATTATGGAAACATGCTCACACTAAAAACTCTACACAGCAGTTTTATTCATGTTATAAAAACTTGAAAGCAACCAATGTCCATTAGCAGCTAAATTTATACATAAACTGATATTCCCAGACACTAGAATAATACTCAGTGCTAAGATAAAATTGAAGCCTTAATCTTTTAAAAAATATTGTGAAACTTTTATGCATATGACTGTATAATGTTCCAGAAAAGGCAAAATTTTAGAGATAAAAAAATAATTATTGCCTCCAATAGGGTGTGAATGGATATTTGTAACCAGAATAGCCTTCCTATAGCTAGTACTATGCTTTTTGGACCTTCAGCACCCAAACATGTCAGCAAAATAAACCTTTGGTATTTATTAGAAATCCAGCCCAGATAATACAGAGATAAAAAATAGATTAGTATAAGAGTTTTATAAGAATCTCTATCTCCTGTGTCACATTTCTATTATTATGTAGCTGTTCTAAAAATATTTTTTGAAGAAAATCATTGTCATATGGATGGGAAATTGAGAATGCAAAGCGAACAAACCAAAACAAATAACAACAAAATCACACCAAAAAAAGTTAGAACAAAAAGAAATATATGCTTATTTAAAAAAAAAATCCCCCAAATGGGTGAACCCAGTAAACATCATAGTGCTTATTTATCTGAAGGTCTTTTACTTCACTTCTTTGTTCAACACTCTCTCTTGTACTGAAGCACATTTTCCTTTTGTTTTTCTTGCTTGGTCTTGTTCTTTAGGGGGCTGATTCCAGAAGTCACACTCAGGACCCTGTGCCTGCCAGGCAGGTGCTGCACACTGAGCTGTTTCTCCAGCTCCAGTGAAACTCATTTTCTCTTGCTACCTTGCAGTTTGTATGGAGGAATGTTATCTATTGCCTATAGTACATTAATCTTTTGATTATATTTCCTGAGACATAGGACAACAGGAAGCTGAATGTGAGGAAAGTAAACTTCATGTATGGACTTAAATGAATTAAACAACACAACTTTTTAAAGTAGAAGATATAAATCACATAAGTATAAAGTAAAAATCAAATGTATTAAACAAGCCCAATTTTAAAACCAATACTCAAATCACCATTCTTTCATTGTACAGCCAGTCATCCTCGTGTCATAACTAGTTTTATCATGCGGCCACTTTGCCAAGGAACATGTTCTTTCCCATCCCAGTATAACTTCTTACAGAAGAAATATTTCTTATATTAAGCATTTTTGAAATGAGGAAACATTTGATTGTCAAATATGGGACCTGGCTTTATCTAAGACACATGAGATATTCTTTCTAAATGAGTAACATTTGTCCCTGTACAGGGCCCCAAAGCCAGGCTAGCAAAAGAATAAGTGCTTCTAATCAGCTAAGCAAATTGTCACTCCATCTTGGCTGATATTTACACATGGAAGCCAAGGAAGCAAGTTGAGAGTATCCTTATTGTCTTTGTCCTGGAAATCAAAGTTTAATTAAGTTGAATAAGTACTTAAAGATTATAGACCGCACAGAGACAGCGAACCTCTTAGTGCTCAGTGCTAACAAGTAGCTTTCTGTGGTACACACGTCATTGGTTCCCCACCGCTGGATTTTGTCACAGCTTCAAAAATAGGAAAACTATATTTCCAAGAAATATACTATGCCCAACATGGAAATTTTTGCTATATTAAATGTTTTGGAAATTGGCTTGCACTAATTCTTCCTCAAAAGTATTCAAGTAGGTGCCAGACAGATGGCTCAGTTGAATAAGCGCTTCTCTGGCAAGCACAAGGGTCTGAGTTCAATCCCCTTTTCCGCAAAAAAAGAAAAGTATTCAAGTCTTATTTTTCTCTTCCATGATTACATATTTTATTGCAAGCTCTCTTTCTTCTTGTAACCTTTAAGTTGTTTCTCATTAGAGGATTCTTCTAGGCCTTGTTTCATATTCTTCTTAAAATATCACACACTCAATAAAAAATAAAAAATAAATAAAAAAAGCCGGGCGTGGTGGCGCATGCTTGTAATCCCAGCACTCGGGAGGCTGAGGCAGGAGGATTGTTGTGAGTTTGAGACCAGCCTGAGCTACAAAGTGAGCTTAAAGCCAGCCTGAACTGCATAGCGAGACCCTGTTTCAAAAAAGACAAAAAAATAAAAAATTAAAAAAATTAAAAAAAAAAATATCACACACTGAAGTGACATAAATTCCAAGGAAGAACCATTCTGTGCTTTCAGCCAACTTTCCATGTCATATACCCAATGCCCTTTGAATATCTTTACTCAAACGTATCACAAAGATATCAAAGGACCTGCAAGATAGCTCAGAGGACTATCTTGCTTAGCAAGCACAGGGACCAGGATTTGATCCCTGGCACTCCATGCTGTGCCAGCTCCTAATTATATATAAACTGCCAATCTAAATCATTGGATGCATCTAAATTTTTCTTTTTAGTTATTATTATTATTAATTATTTTGTGTTTGTTTTTTAAGACAGGGTATACAGGGTCTCACTGCATAGATCAGACTCATAGTGATCCGCCTGTTTATAGCCTCCCAAATGCTGGGATTGCAGGCCCTCGGTACCACATCCAGTCTCAGTTGCTATCTCAGTGTGCCCTGAGGGGGAGGGCAGCACGCAGGCCTTGGGATTGAACTCCTGTCCTCTGTGTCTGCCTAAACAGGCGCTTTAATCTGCTGAGCTATTTGGCTGGCCCTCATCTAAACTTCTCTACTGCCACTTCACAACAGCCTTCAACCTTCCATTAGGTAGCCAGAGCATTTTTCTATTACTTCCTTGTTTAACACTGTCAAATAAAATATAAAGTATTTTAAAACAAAACATATACTAAATTATAATGCTTGGTGACTGAAGACTTCTCTCATCGTGTAATAAAATGCAATAGACTGGGTGACTGGAGCTGGAGAAATTTGTCTCATAATTTTGCAGATTAGAAGTCCATGGTCAAAATGCTAACAAACTTGGTGTCTGTGCTAGTTACTTTCTAATTGCTTAAATACAATACCTGCAAATTAAAGGAAGGGAGGTTTATTTTGGTTCATTGTGAAGTTTCAGCCCCTGGTTGGCATGGCAGAGGGGCCTGGCAAAGAAGAAGCATCTTGTAGCATGGTGATGGGACTCGGAGAGAGGGATCAAGGGAGCAAGCCAGGCCTGCCAGCCCCGCGACCAGTGAGTGGTCTCTCCCACCAGGCTTCACCTCCCAACACTGCATTTAGCTATGAATTTATCAGTGGAATCATCCACTGTTCAGCTCCACACCTCCGTCTCTGTCTCTCTCATGAGTACGTGAGGCTGTGGGTGTCCATCTAAATATAACCCGTAACAGCTTCTAATGAGTGTTCTCAGCCAAGTCAATAACGACTTTCACTTTGAACACTCATAGACAAAAACTGACAGGAGACTGGTATCTCCTTCTATAAGGATGATAACTAGATCCGTGACTCATGTTTACTATCCTTGTATTTTTGAGTGGAACTGGAGCTTCAACCCAGGATACAGCCCCCCTCCCTGCCTTTGTGTGTTTTTGTATTTTATAAATATTGAGACACGTCTCACTAAATCATTAAGGTGCCCACAGCCTCCGCAGTAATGTGTTTAGAGGCATGGACCTAATGACAACACTTAATCTTAATTAATTACTCAGAGGCCCTATCTCAGACACAGCCAAAGTGGAAATTAGGACTTCAAAGTAAAAATTTGAGGAATACACCAATATTCAGTCTATAACAGTTAATAATGAATTAAGGCGTAGATCGTCTGTCCCTCCACTTTTTTTCATTACTCAGTCTTTAATTTGTGTTCAACCTGGCTCAATATTCTGTTTCCTCTGTTCAAAAGTATTTTCAAGCACCCGCAGTCTTCTGGTGCTCTTCCCTGGGATATAAGAAAGAACCAAAGCATTTTTATGGTGCTCATGAAACTTACATTTGAGGAAAGAAAGACAGGAAAATAAAATGTACTGCAATGTCCCTGAAGGTAGTTCCAAAGCTGTATATTTTTCTACCTTCATTTCTCTTACCATTTTCCTGCCTGTTCAGTTCTCTAGGCTAGTACTCCCTTCTGTCAAATCAATTTCATCCATTCTCCCTCCCTTTCTCCTTCATGCCTTTCTCTCTCTCTCTCTCTCTCTCTCTCTCTCTCTCTCTCTCTCTCTCTCTCTCTCTCCTCTCTCTCTCTCTCTCTCTTTCTGTCTCCTTCTTCCTTCTCCTCTTCCATCTTCCATTCTTCTGTTTTCCTTTCTTTTTTTTCACATGAACATTCCTGGTCACTATGAAGTTAATTGTATAGTACAGGTCCATGATGTTGGAATAAAGAGTTATAGTAAAATATGTTCAATTTATGAGGCTAAATGCCTCTCATAAGGAAAGAAATATCATATCTTCCTGTGTCCATCACTGATCAGCTCCTAATGGTAATAGATGAATATAATAGACACTCAATAAAAATTTGAGAGGTATTGCTGGATCTTACACTACATTTCTTATGCAGTATATACAAAACTCTTGCTAAGAACACTAATTTTGGGGGGAGTGATAATATATTTATCTTGCAAAACAAAATAACTTTCTAGGAGTACCTCAGCAAACTTAAAAAATATTCAACTCACTGAAACACTGCAGAAATATTCTCAGCACTTAAAAGAAAAATATAAATTGTAGTCCATGAAAACAATGTATAATGAATTATCAAAATGGTTTTATTACATCACTTTTTTCTGTCCTATCTCAAAAGGATTGCTCTGTATGCATAGTTAATTGTGGGTGAACATTGCTTTATAATTTTTTCTTCAGTTATGCTGAAAGTTTCTCTGTAAGAGTTAATAATGCCCTTTATTCTCAACATGGGTAAGCTAATGAGTGACAAAACTGCAGTGCTTCCATAGATCAAAGAATCACATCGAAGCTCTTTTCACAGAACTATTTAACATCACCTCATTAATACTCACCACCAAAGGCACAGGTAGAACAAAAAGGGCTATTGTGAAATGAACTAAATAAATAACCTAATTAAAATTTAACTGAAGGTGAATGAATTAAGGTACAATTAGGGCTTTCATGGTAAACATTTTAAGTGCTAATTTGTTCCAGTAGGAGGGAGATCTTAAAATGACAATTTTGAAATTTGTAGGCTGCTACAAAACACCCTTCATATGCAAAATAAAAGTATAATAAGAACAAAATATCAACATAAATATGGCATCAGTTGAATAAAAGCAGTAGTAAGAAGCAGAATTTCATGAAAACAAACAAAATTCAAAGACACAAAGAATATTCTAAGAATATAAATCAAACACAAAAATATCAAGCTTATCAGAATTGGTTTGGTAGGTGTTAAATTTCTTATTGGTCTCTATGAAACGCGGACTTTTGTCTGACATATCTGGCATAAGAGTATTCTATGTTGCTCAAGTGCATAGGGAAGATAGTCCCCATATTTTTGCTTTCTCAGGAAACTCAGTTGTTTTCTGCTACTCTTATGCCATAAGACTGCAAGTCAAATAAATAATTAATAGGTTACTTATTACATGGAAAGTCTAAATACCCCAAATACTTATATCTTAAACTTTAATAACCATTTGAAAAGTAATGAATAGACCTTAGCAATAACAATTTTATTTCAGTGTCAACATCTGTAATTTTCCACATTGCATAGAAGCAATTATTTTTTTATATGGGATCTCACTGTCACTGATAATTCCATGTAGTCCATGCTGGACTCAGACTCATGGCTGAGCCTCCAGAAAGCTTGGATTACAAAATGCACCACCACACCTGGCACAAGCAACTCTTGAGGACTGCTGCACCTAGAACAGAAATAGATTGGATTTTTTTTTTTTTTTTTTTTTTTTTTTGTATTTCAAGAGAGAGTGAAGAGGGTATACAGGGTCTCACTGAGTAGATTAGACTCATAGTGGTCTTCCTGTTTGCAGCCTCCCAAGTGCTGGGACTACAAGTGTGTGCCACCACACCCAATCTCAATTGCTCTCGGTATGTCCTGGGAGTGAGGCCAGCAAGGCAGGCCAGGGGATTGAACTCCAGGCCTCTCATCTGCCTAAGCAGGTTCTTTAATCTGCTGAGGTATCTGGCTGGCCCAGATTGGACTTTTTTTGTTCGTTTTATGGGACAGGGTCTCACTATGTAGTTGCTACTGGCTTTGAACTCACTTCTGTATTGACTTTTATTCAGCACCTGTTTCGCATTATAGCTGCTATTAGAACTGAAATTATTTTTTTAAACTGTATTTTAAAGAGTAACCATGCACTAAACTAAAGTCAAAGTAAATTAAAGATCTACAAATTAAGTACTATACAAATTGCTCAGCAGATTAAAGTCCTTGCTTAGGTAGGCACAGTGGCTGGTTCGTACCTGGTGTGCCATGCCAGCCCTGCCCCCTGGCATGCTGAGATGCAATTGAGACTGGGTGTGGTGGCGTGCTCCAGCAATCCCAGCTCTTGGGAGGCTAAGCACCAGTGGATCACTATGCATCTGATCTACATAGTGATACCCTGTAGACCCTGTACTAAATAAAAAAAAAAAATCTAATCATTAAAACAGAAACACTAGGAAATACATACATCTATGTGTGTAAACAGGATGGTTTAGACAACTGTAGTGTGGATTCCTGCTGGTCTAAGGAAAGCAACAGACAATGCTTAATTTGTTTTGTCTCCTTTTTTTAATTGTTTCTCCTTTTTCTCTTCTTAATTTCTTATATATTTTTCCCTTTTCTTTTCTTCTTCCAATTTTGCATGCATGTATCTGGTAAGATGAGCAACTAGTTGGAAGACAACCCTATGAATTACAACCAATACTGTGAAATCCATATTACTTTGTTAAGTGAAATTCTGTATCACTTGTAATTTTCCTGTTTTAATACTATTTTATACTCTCTTTATGAAATAAAAATTTTAAAAAACTAAGAACACTAAATCTACTGGAGGAGAAAGTAGGTGTAGCTCTCCAAGACATAAAAGAAGGAAGAGAGTTTGTGAACAAAACCAAACTACACAGGAAATACTTCATAGAATCAAGAGCTCACCTTATGGAGAAGTTTCTGCACATCAAAATAATTCACCAACAACCATTGTTAAATATTTATTCTTTTTTCTTGAAATTCTGTATCATTTGTACTGATGCCTGTTACTGTTTCTGTCTTCTTTCTCCTATTTACTTTTATTCTTTAAAATAGAATTTTAAAAGAAAGGAAGGAAAGAAGGAAGAGAAAAAGAAAGGAAAGAAGGAGGGAGGGAGGGAAAGAGAGGGAAGGAGGGAGGGAAAGAGGGAAAGAAGAGAAGAAAGTCACCAACAGAGTGAAAAGATAACCCACAAACTGAGAAAAAAATCTTAACCAACAATCACTTGGACAAAGGACTTCTATGTAGATATACAACGAACACAAATTATGGACTTAATTTTTCTTTCTTGTTTATCAGAATCTACAGAGCCCTAAGGATTGCTTGGCAATAACAGAAAAGAATTGTGTAACAGAGTAAAAACAGTTCTAATGTTTCATATTTCTTTGAATGCAGCCATTAATTTGTAGAGCTTCAGAAATATTTGCAACTCTAAGCATGGATAGAGGGTTGTGTATTTCATTATCATTCAAAACCACCAATCTACACTTCTTTATCTGTGCCATATTAAGTATTTTAAAATGCTACTCAAAGCTCAAGTTTCAAGCTGTAGCATCTCCCCTAAAAATAAGACAAAGCAAACATAGAAATGCTATAAATTAAACTATTTTAGTCTTTGTAGCTGTTGTTTTATAGAAATAACTAAGAAAGTCATTTAAAGAACATAATTTTATTTAAAATATATAGATGTACTTTGTGATTGGAAGTACCTCAGTTTTTAAGTTTTGCTGTAAGAACTAGAAGTCAGGAAAGCCCTTATACTCATAGACAGGATTATTGTACCAAAGAATTTCATAAAAACAGTGAAAGAATGTGTGAATTAAAATAGCACTGAGGTTTCATCTCATTCTGGAAATAATGGCTATTGTCTGTAATCAGAAAATAATTACACTAATGATGCCTTAAATACCTTTATATTGTAGTATTTGAAAGAATGATAGAGATACATTCCATGTTCCTATTTACCCAGAAACATCATTTTCTTCCCTTACACATGAAGAAGATGTGATTCGTTTTAATGAGTAAGCACTGCTTTCATCATGAAAACACTTTTTTTTAAAACTGTCTTCACAAACAAGCTTCATTACAGGAACAGAACAGGAAAATGCTGACTCTTCAAAGACAACCTCTCAATATAAATTTTATTTAAATATTGAATTATAAACAGAATTTGTCAGCCTTCAAATTCTGAAAACTGTGAATAATCCCTATGTCCACCAGGGTGCTAAATAGCTTATGTTTTTAATGTTTACAAACGGTACCAATCAAATAAGATGAGTATTTTCCTTAAAAGGTCGTGTGACATTTTAGGGTTTTTTTGTTTTTGTTTTTGCTACATAATAATCTAAGATTTCAGATATCAGAGGAATTCATGTTTCCATAGACCGAGTTAAATATTTAAAATATTGATGTCAGTCATAGATATTTTGATGATCATTACTTACAAAAAAGCAAGAATAGAGTTGAAATAATTGGCCTGATAAGGTTTTTTTGTTGCTGTTTTTTTTTTTTCCTTTTTTTTTTTTTTTTAACTTATTTTAAGACAGGGCCTACAGGGTCTCTCTACATTGATCAGACGTGCAGTGATTTTCCTGTTTTCAACCTCCCAAGCGCTGGGACCCCAGGCATGCGCCACCAGCCCAGCCTCTGTCGCAGTCTCAGCGCGCCGGGGCCGGGGCCAGCACTGCACACGGGGTCAAACCCTGGCCACTGCGTTCTGCATGAACTTTAGTCCGCTGAGCTAGTTGATCATCCCATAGCTCACGTTTAAAATGTCTGTTTTCTCAGTAACAAGTAACTCAGATTTTACATAATAACTAGTAATTCAGCTTTCCATTATGCTCTCCAAATTACATCTGCTACTTATTCAGTTTCTCTTAAATTCAACACTTCCATTTTAATTAAAAAAGGCTTTATTTCATTCAAAAACCTCTACCTATTCATCCTCTTTATTGAGTGTATCGTGTTACATTCATCATGGTAAGCAACAGAGTGACAATTTCTTGCTGTGAAGCTGAAGCTGTAGACTGATGTAACATGTTTTAAAAACACTGCTTTAAATCATCTAAATTCTGATTTTATTTTTAATTTAAAAATGTTACAAACGGAGAATTCCTACAAAGGTAATGATGCGTAGCACAAATGAAATTTAAACCAATCAGAGAAGCAATAAAACTCAGGAAAATTCTCATTAACTTAATGATTAACATCATTTTATTAACTGACTTCCTCTGTACATACACACAGACTGAAAAGATGGTTCACGTATTGTATGCATCTTCTTTCTGGCTAATTATATTTTAAAGTAATCTCTACTGACAGCACAAAAATGATACTATGTAATTATAGTATCTATTTTCACACAGCACTTCTACCTTAGAATCCAATGTGTATCCTCAAAACACCAATTTGTTGGGCTTATTAAGCATATAAAGTAAATAGATTCATACTTCTAAAGTTAGTTGTATTTTGGGGTAAGTAAACACGAAATTATATTGCTGGTAGAAGCCACTATGTAGTTTAAGCAAATAGCTTAATAAAATAAAGAACACTATGGAAATTGTCTAAACACACAGGACCTTGGTGTTGTATTACTAGTTTTTAAACTCATGTGGCACCTGCCAGGTCATAAACCTATGTCAAGCACTTCTACTACTTGTGACTGAATTTAAGTTTCAGTTTTTGGGAGACACTGTCCCAAATGAAGATGCTGTACAATGTCTCCAATTTGTAATGAAATGGAACAAACAAAATATCGAGTATCCTGTGACCTATGTCAACAAAAGGAGAACTAAATTAATACAATAATTTGTTACCAAAGTAACTACATATACAGGAAAAAAACGGTTCATAATTCAGAATAAATATGAACTAATGTATGCATTGCTTTACAAAGGACATTTCATCCTAAACAGCACAACTTACTATAATTAGCATTTCTATTTAGCATTTTTAAGAACTATCAACAGACAGGATACATATATACATATATATGTGTGAGTGTGTGAGTGTGTGTGTGTGTGTGTGTGTGCATGCGTGTGTGTGTGTGTATATATATATAGAGAGAGAGCTCTAGTTTAAAGGATCTCATTGAAAAATTTGCTTCTGTAAGATAAGTGCTATTCAATTCATCTCTTTACTATATTTCTAGAAGGACGTAGTTTAAATAATCCCATCTCTGTTTGATTGGGAGCTACTGTTTTTTTACCTGGAAAGTAACTGATTAGTAAATGAAGCAAGAGGGATACCAATAACTGTTATTTCCATTCCAGTCAAAAAATTCAAAAACTATCAAGTTGAGCTACACGATGTGTAAATTCAAAAATTTCCCATATGCTACCAAAAAACCAGCTAGAAAAGTTCTATGCACAGGGCATGAGTCTGTGTATAATATCAAATAGGACACAGTTGTACAAACTTTTAGATACATTATAAATGATTAATTTAGTAAGAAAGTAATTCTAAATCATTACATTATATTAATCTAAAACAATGAAAAATTATAATCACTGAAGTAAAGGTGCTGATGAAAAAATGATAGAAGTTCAAACATCTGTAAATTCAGACTTTCAAATAAATTTATTTATTTTTCTTTAGGACAGGATCTACAGGGTGTTCAGGGTCTCACTACTCTATTTAACTCTTAATGATCTGGCTATTTAGAGCCTCCTAAGAGCTGGGATTACAGCAGGCACCACCACACCCAGTCTCAATTGCCATCTCAGCACACCTTGGGGGCGGAGCTGGCATCACAGTCCTGGGGATCCAACTCCTGGCCTCTGCTCCTGTTTTAGGCTCTTAAACCCACTGAGCTATTTGGCTAGCCCTCAAGCAAATTTCTTAATATCTTTAAAGTATATAACAAAAGCAACAAAGCATATAATACATGTCTACCTGAGCTCCGAACTATCTATATATTTTTCAGCTTCTCCAAACATAACTATGAAAAAGCAAATTAATACAGAATCATCCGTTAGAAAATTTGGTCACTTATCTTCACCATTTTAATACTTCTTAAAATGTAGCTATAGAGCAAGATACCACCTCTGCTCATGTGTGGAACATTTTCTCTATCCGAATTTAAAACAATAATTATTTAAATGTTCAAAAACAGCAATCTAAGAGTAACACAAAGGCAAATTTATTTCTCATAATGTCAAAGCTTCCAAAAATTGTTTTCTCTCTCTTGATCTCAGTAAGTTTAGTGTGCTTGTAAAATTTATTCTATACAATTGCAGATCATCTTGTCCCTCTGGGATACGTGGGATATTACACTTTAAAGACTATTTTGAAATGCAACTAGAGAACTTAGCATTTTGATTTACTTAGACTTATTTTAGGTTTAATATTTTAACTTTGCAAAAACTTAAAGATTTTTTTTTCTTTCTTTTGGCAGAACTGGGGATTGAACTCAGATTCCTGCACTTGCCAGGGAATTGCTTATTCTACTGAGCCATTTCCCTGGTCCCAAAGATGTTATTTTAAAAACTAAAAAAATAATAATTTATAATTTTCCTAGGAAACTTTAAAATTTAGATGGTGGTCACCATGATTGGAAATGCTGACATTTTTAAAAGTAGGGTCACACAATAGAAATAGATATCTGAATTTAAGACAGATTGCTACTTCTTTGTAATATATTAACACTTCTAACTCAAAAATATCACCTTGCATGTCAATGCTATGCAAGGGTGCAATGACAACCACCTAGGGAAAACCCAGATGTTTAACACATTTCTATCTCAAGAATGGTTCTTGTACATCACTGATACTGTAGTGCAATGTCATATTTATGTACTTTCTTTAAAACTGATGTGTTAAACTTATAGGTTTATATACTCAAAAAAGTATAAAATTTAAATAAAAAATAAATGTAAATGGCATTAACTCATATGGTATTTGAATGTATGATGAAAGAAATGTATTTCTGTAAAAACAGTGATCAATTATCAATATGTATTTGATTTTCTTGTTTCCTATTCTAATTGAAAAGCAATTATTCATTGAATTTTAACCCTGTTTTTATGATTTAAGGCAGGCTTGCACAGTTTTAATAGTTTATGCTTTGGAATTAGATAGCCTGTTAAAGTAATATTTACATTAACTCCTAGCTCTATAGAATTGAAAAAGTCATCTCTTCTAAGTTTGCTCAATAATAAATTGGTTATCTTTCATATAAACTTACTTTATAATTATTCCAAGCCATAAGTAAACTTACAGTAAGTTTACTTATATCTTATTATGCTAAAGATATGGCTAAACAAATAACCAGTCTCTTCTTTTGAAAGTAATAGTCTGCTATTACTGATATGCTATATTTAATTATCATAAATGTATAGGACAGGCTTCTGAGTCATACAGTTGTCCCCTGCTTAAACACTAACCATTAAGCAACCACGAAGTATTCTCCTCGTAATCAATAAAAACAGTCATCTTAGACACAAAGTTAAAGTTTTAAAAAGCCTAGAAAACAAAATCACTTACATTAATAAAAGCTCTAAAAAGAATAGCCCAGATAATTTCTAAAATTGTATCCCTTAAGTCCCTGAAGTAAATACAGAGTACAGCAAATCCTATGCATAGAGATAGGTTAGACAAGTTCTTTCACTTTGACAGAGCAACAAAAGAAGAGGCAGTGACAAAAGAGACAAAGTAGATGAAAAGAGCTAAACTTTTAACAATTCTAAGGGTTAAGTGGGATTACAATCCCTGAGAATCTCAGAAGCAAGGTGACTCTCACCCATCCTGAGATCACTCCCACAGCCTTTCACTGACATTTTGGGGGACACTGAGAGAACGATGGAAACAGAGAAGACTTCAAAGTTCAAGTGTACAAAAGACAAGATTTCAAGGACCTGCTGGTGACAATGAATGCTGAGTATTTTATAGTATTAAATAAATAAATACACACACATAAACAAGAAAACACAAAATTATAGTACCTAGTCACATGCTTTACAAAGTGTGCCTCAGAGCCAGAGTGGATGCGTCCAGCAGGAGCCCCTCCAGAGACAAAAGCTTGGAGTCAGTCACTACTCTTAAAAGAGAAGTGAGGAAGTACAAGCTCTGGAAACAGGAGAGAGGCTGTGCCTAGAAGTAGTAAGGCCAAGAGGATCCTTTGGCTCAGAAGGGCAGAAGGCTTCTGGGGTCTTTCATGGCCATTGATTTTGTTGGGCCTAGCAGATATTGGTGCTGTCTGACAGAGTAGGGGGTTGAGCTGGCCTCTGATTGCCTTTGTCTCAGTGCTAGCTTACTTCATTTTGAAGAAGTAAGCAAAATAGGAACCGATATGAAATTGGCCATCTCCAACCCATTTATAAAATGAACTTAGAAATGTTGTATTTTAACACCCATATTATACAAGTCATTTGATCATTCTACCCAAGAATGAAGAAGAAACCCAACTGTGCCTGGACACTGCTCTGACCTGAGCAGCAAGCTCTATGCAGATGTGGTAGGAGTCATTTCCATAGAAAAGCTCTTAGGGGTGTGCCTCACACTTCTTGTTCTTCCCCATGCCATGATCACTGACCCTGTTCACAGAGAGGAGTCAGACTCCCTACATGAGTGAGCACAACAGAAAATCAGAAGTCTAACCATCAGAACGAATGTACAGTATGAGCCCTTTTGTTTCAGTCTACAAAGACGACAGATTGCTTCTATAGCATGAACTAATCCCATGTGTCTAGAATAACAGAAATGGTGTTAAAGGTAGCTGAGTTAGAACAAAATGTTATAGGTAGTCAGACTGGCCTAGGTCCTCAGAAGGAAAGATAGGTACTCTTACTATGGGCCAGACCTCAAGACAAAAGACCAAACAAATGTATACAGCCCTAAAGATAAGCATATGTAACTGATATCCTATCTCTGTGTCTCTATGTTTCTGTGTCTGTCTTTGTCTCTCTCTCTCTCTCTCTCTCTCTCTCTCTCTCTCTCTCTCTCTCTCTGTATTTACTACAGGGTCTACAGGGTCTCACTACAAAGATCGCACTTGCAGTGATCCTTCCTGTTTTTCAGTTTCACAAGCCCTGGGATTACAGGTATGCACCACCATGCCCAGTCTCCATGGGTCTCAGCACCCCCTCAGGGGCAGGGACAGCTCTGCAGGCCAAGGATCAACTGCTGGACCCTGAGTTTGCCTAAGCAGGCACTTGAATCTGCTGAGCCATCTGGCCGGCCCCTGGAATTGATATTCTAAGTAGGTCTCTACTATTCAAATCTACTATTGAATAAGCCTGGAAGAGGCACAAACCCAAACCCTCTACCAGAACAGCCCCATTCTATATCCATGCCCTCTTGCCAGGGGACTTGCTTCCCCACATAGTGCTTGATTTAATCAATTTTGCATGAACAATTGCGCTTGTAATCTTGTTGATCGACCATAGTTTTGTCCCTCTTCTTGCCCGCCTTGAGAGTTTCATGTTTCCCACATTGGACCTGCGTCACCTGGTGGTTTTGTTTTATCAAAAACCCTAGAGCAGACACATTTCTGGGCAACCCATTCAAGTCCCTTTTTGTTCCTCTCTCTGACAGAAACACTTCCCAAAAAAATATATTCTTCTCTTAACCTCTGTTGTTCCTAAAATTCAAACTTCAGTTTTAGAGAGGTTTGAACTTATTCCAGGTGTCTTTCAGGTTGGGAGCTTTATTTTATTCCCTTGTATCAGTAGACTATAATCCTAATTCTTCTTTGATCATTTGTTAATGAAAATTCAATGTCATCCTACCAAGAACAAATGACTTCTGAACAATTGCCTATAACAAAAGACTTTATGAATCCCATTTGCCAGTAGGAAGGTTTTTAAGTGAGAATACTTTTTATACTCACAAGTCTGTTTTTCTCTGACTCAGTCTCATCACTCTTGCTCTCAGTTTAAGGACATTAATGAAGATTACAAGTTTGCCTTAAATTTTCAATTTAGTGCAACACAAATGCCATTTTTAGCATCCACACCAGAAACAGAGTTGTCTTATGCCTACTCCAAGATATTCTTAAAATATGTAAATTCCAAGTTATCATTCAATAATTTCTATGTCTTCAAAATTGTTATGAATAAAATATTGAGATATCTTTTTATACACAGGACACATTTTAATTGTTCATCATCTCCCTAATAATAATGGAATTTTGCTGTGTATTATGAGGGAAAACAGTGAAATAGGATAGATTCTACAAAAACAGTACAGCTACTTTGTCAAATATGTTGAAGTATCATGATATATTTGAACAGTTTTAACATCTTACAATGTTCTCAAAGATATATGTTACATAAATTTGTTTCTTTTCTTTTGTTATATATTTAATACAGGGCCTACAGGGGTCTTACTACACAGATTGGACTCCTAGTGATCCTCCTCTTTTTAGCTTTCCAAGTGCTAGGATTACAGATGCACTCGCCCAGTCTCATTCGCTGTCTCAGCATGCCCTGGGGGTGCGGTTGACACAGCCCTCCAGGAATCAACCCTGGCCCCTGTGTCTGCCTAAGCAGGTGCTTTGGTCAGCTAGGCAATCTGGTCGATCCTTGTGTTTCCTCTCTTGATCATCTCTACTTCCTCATTTCAGAATTGTTCTCAGACTTGGATCACAGAAAAACGTATACCTCTTTAGTCTTCCCTCTATAATATTCCCATCTTCGAAACATTCATTTCTGTTTAATGTTCAAAAACTGAACACCATTAGTAGAATGTGAAACACAGTTGGTGTCACTCTCCTGACTCCATCCACCACTGAAAAATCGTAAACTGTCGCTTTCCAGAACGAATCCTTATTTCCAGATTATTCCGTTTTGCATTTCAATACAGCTTCATATTCCTCACCTTCTTACCCTCTTGGGAGCCACTTGATGCTGAGGAGTCTAGCACGAGCTGTGCCACGTTTTGTGCATCATGGACCTTAGATCTCTTTATTCAGTATTCCTAAAGTTGCTTTTTAGATCTGATTATAGAGTATGAATACCCCTCTGGGTAAAACATAAAAATGTCATGCCTGCAATATTGCCAAAAAAATGTTTAAATTACATTTAGGTGCTACTAAACCTACAATTCAATACATTTTCTGTATGGTATATTCTGCGCATTTATGTAAAACCTACATTTCTTTGCCTACAGTTTGGATTATCTTTAGAGCATCATTGAAGTATTTCTAGCACTAATAATATTTTTGCTTTGCTTTTGAATAAAATTTATCTGATATGTGTAAACATAGTCATATCCTAAGCATAAGCCTTCATTCCTCTCAGCAGTGCTTGTTGAGATAAACTGATCATTATGGTACACAAAAGAAAATACGCTTTGATGTTAGGGGAGATAAAGTACATAACACCAGTCAAAATAAAACAAAATGAAATGAGTGAAAAATTAAATAAAAATGTCGAATTAAAGCAGTAAAAAAATGCTAAAATGTAGGTATTTTAGCAAAACAGATAAAGGCTACAAATTTGTTCAGATTTTAAGATTTATAATTTTTATTTTAACATCTCAATCCAATAAATTTCCTATATTCATGATTCATGAGTGATATTTTTCTTCATTAGCAGTACATAAAAGCCTTCCTTGTCTTATAGAGTGTAACTTAAATTTAATGAAATATTGCAAATAGCTGAAATATTTTAGGATTTTAGTTATAGCCCATTTCCAAACTTATTAAAAATTGTATACTGGATCTCCTACTATCTAAAAGTTTAATTTAAAATTGTATAATGAAATAGGTAAATTAATATAATCAAAGGGAATTGTCAATTCATTTAGAACACTTTTTGAGTATAAGTATTTAGAATTCCAGGTCACATCAGCTCAAACTTCAGTTTTAAAAAGTATCTTTACATACACACAAACACATGTAAGTGTGAAATGAAGCAGTTTAAATATTTTACACTTTGGTGTTATGAAATATTTATGCTGGAATTCCTGCAAATGGAAAAAATAAGGTCAACAAAAACTGTGAAAGACAAAAACTCACTTACAAGATGGTCTTTGGAAATAGAACATGAGACTTTATGCATAAAAGTTCATAAGTTTACTCAGTATTTTATGGCTTTAGTATTAAAATTAGCCTGAAAATACTGACAGATTTTTGTTTTCAGTTAGGAAGGTTATCTTCAAAAATAGTAAAATATAACTGCAAAATAAGTTTTGTTGCAGTAGTTCACTTTTTTTTTTTTTTTTTTTTTTTTTTTTTTTTTGTAGTTTAGGGAAGGGTCTACAGGGTTACAGGATGTTCCTGGTCTCACTACTAGATAGGACTCGTAGTGATCCGCCTGTTTACAGCCTCCCAAGAGCTGGGATTACAAGTGTGCACTACCATGCCCAATCTCAGTCTCTATCTCAGCAGGCCCTGGGTGCAGGGCTGGCATGGCAGGCCTGGGGGTCAAGTCCCATGCCCCTGTGCCTACTTGCAGGCACTTTAATCCGCTGAGCTATTTAGTTGACCTTTGTATGTGTTTTTTCCATATTTTTTCTTAATTTTGCCTAACTGGTTTTGCTACTAAATACCTGAAACATGTTCTCAAGTTGTTGTGAAATTTTTGATTATCTGATTATAATTGTGACTGACCTAAAAGAAGATTGATGTAATAAATATATTCAGACAAAGTGAAAATATAAGCTAGTAGCAGAGGTCCATGACTACTGTTATTTTTGTTGTTTATTGAAAAGTACAAAGTGTGATTCTACCAATGTTACATTCAAATACTTCACATTGTAATTTTCATAGTCATACCCTTGTACACACACAGTTTATAGAAACATAAGAAAACTTTCATGAATCCACTAAAAACAGTAAATGAATGTTATCACATTACCTGTGAACTCCTTGTGTGCACTCAAATGGAGCAGGACAAATAACACCAACTCAAAATTTTTGTTGAAAATTTCCATAATCCCTTGATGGTAAATCATCATATCATTATTATTTTCATCTTTGGACCTTTAGCCATATGTAAGCACTCTGTGTTTTTGATCTCCCTTGATGCCTATAGCTATGGTTAATCCTCTCTCCTTGCTCTGCAATAGCCCATTGTATGACTACTTTTGTTGCAGATGTTAGTGCTTTTAATTTTTATTCTAGTATGTATTGAGAAGATTCTTATACACTTTCTTGACATATGTGAAACAATTTTGATAAGACAGATACATAAGAAGCATCATATTTTTCTCTTGAACTTTAATAAGTAATAACTTGTTTATGAATTTTTACTTAAGATTTCAAGGTATCTTGAAAATTGTTTCATGTGCTCAGCAGTACTTGATATAATGAGACTGTTAAATTCCATTAGTTAAAAGATAGGAGGATGGAAATACACATACATACATACATACATACATACATACATACATACACATATAATCTATAGTGCAATTAAAGCATTGCTAAACAGAGTTTAGTTTGAGTAGATACAATTTAGCACTAATAGTGCTACACATACCATGTGGATACTCATCTGCTTTCTATTAACTACAAATAATGGTTGACAGTTCCCGTCTAATATTATTTTTCAAAACTTTGGGGGAAGGTGGGGATTGAACCCAAGAACTTCAGTGTGAGCTGCATCCTCAGTCCTTTCTTCTTTTATTTGTTTGTTTGTTTTCATTTTGAGACAGGATCTTGCTAAGTCTCCCAGGTTGAACACAAACTTGTGATCCTCATGCATCTGCTTCTCAGAATGCTGGCATGTACCACACTGCTGGGCTGCTTCTCACAATACTCCTTTTAGCTGAGCTAACATTTTGCAAACTTATCTTACCACATTTGTACCAAATAGTCATCTGTCATGAGAATCCAACTTTACTACCCTAAGCGTCGAATTTCCATGTGTATGCCAATATTATGACTATGTTTGTTTCTATTAACTTATTTACATGGTTAAGCTAATGTAACATAACATGGCACTAGTTTACTCAATTTTGCAATATGTTCTTTGTTTC
The DNA here is from genome assembly GCA_004027165.1 of Ctenomys sociabilis. Taxonomy (NCBI): domain Eukaryota; kingdom Metazoa; phylum Chordata; class Mammalia; order Rodentia; family Ctenomyidae; genus Ctenomys; species Ctenomys sociabilis. Next base: position 20,315 of record PVKA01019890.1, read on the forward strand.
AAAATTTAATTAGGAAAACAGTGATGTTTAGAGAATGAAACAAAAATCACCAAGATAACTAATGCCCCAGTACAAAAGTCCAAATATATTTATCTACTGATACCTAAGACACCAAGAGTATGATTCTGTAGAAATCTGGAAAACATTACTTCATGCTCCCAAAAGGGACATTCATCTGTATATTTATTACCGTTTGATTTTTTTGGCTTGTTAGTAGGTGTGTAAATCAAAACATAATATTTAGAGAAGCAGTTTAGGCCATCACTGTGATCATTTATTAATGGATTTATTAAGTAACCAAAATGTTCAGTTTGATTTGCCCTTAGAAATCATATCCTCATGAATAAAGTTTGCCAGGATGTTGAAAACTAAAAAGAAAAAAAAAATACCTAGAAGAAATCACTTCAGTGACTCTAAGCCATCTGCTTTGATGGTCAAAAAGCATAGAAGAAATGAAAACTAAATCGGCCGTTGAAGGTGAATGTGTAGTTAATATCTCATGAGGCCACTGGTTGAACATACAACCTAGAAACATAGACACATTTGTAAATAATGAGTGTTTCATCTTTCACTGGAGACTATCTATGCAAGTTTATAATCAAAATAATAAGCACACTGAAGAGATCAATGCCCCAATTTTTAATTATGTATGTGGCTTCCCCAAAATGGAATTCAACATACAGAAGACTGATTTTTACAAGTTTAAGTTAAAACAAAATGTCAATCAATCAACTAATGACTGTTTGAGAAGCTGAGAACAGGAGAAGTGCAATGAGTCCAATCTACATAGTGAGACCCTGTAATAAATACATAAAAAAATAATGAAAAAATTTCTTCCTTACTGGAAGAATTCAGCTGCTCTGCCAAATGACTGCAATGCTGCAATAATTTTGCCCAACTATGTTTGTAGTTTTAGACTGTTTTCATATGGAACTTTACAAAGTTTCATAAGTTTGAATGATAGTGTTGGACTGAGATGTTGGCATAATTTTCCTTTGAAGTTTATGCTAAATTATACAATTAAACATTAAATTTTCCTTGACAATTATTTTCATATTGCCAGGATAACATTCGTCCTGGAATATCAGCTACTTAAATATATTAACATAGTCTTCCTTTGTTTCATAATAAAGCATTTATTATGAATTGTGAAGGAATTTTGTCTTTCATACAAAATCAATCATAATTTTTTTAAAAATAAAAATAAATAAATAAATAAATAAAATAAAAAATAATGTTTAATGAAATCAGCTAAAAATGTTAAGTAAAACATTGTTTAAGGACCAGCCAGATAGCTCAGCATATTAAAGTGACTGCTTAGGCAGCTGTAGGGGTCAAGGCTTCTTTGATTCCTGGCTTGCCCTACCAACCTCGCCCCCAGGGCATGCTGGGACTGTGAATGAGAGTGGTGGTGTGAGCTGTAATCCCAGCACTTGAGAGGCTGAAAAACAGGAAAGATCACTACAAGTCCAATCTCTGTAGTGAGACCCTGTAGACTCTGCACAAAAAAAGAAAAAATTAGCTGTAAACTTTTTATTGAACTTATGAATAAAATGAGCCAAGGATGAGATTTTTCTATAAATTATATTGTTGTGACTAAAATCTACTTGGTCAGATTTTAACAATCAATAAATATATATACAATTATATACATTCAAATATTCATTGTGTTATTTCTCTATAATGCCATAAAAGGGAAACAAAATTTATTAGGTTATGTGGGTGATATAAATTATACTAAATTAAATGCATAAACATAGCTGTACTTTTCAATTTAAAAATATGTGCTTGAAGTTACACTTCCACAGGACATTATATTTGCTGTTACTTTTTAACATTTCTTGTTTTTCACCACCTTCAAACATATTTTGTCTAATTCCTCCTTTTCTACGTATTTGGTACTGGGTCTCACTATGCAGCTCAGACTCATAGTGATCCTCCTGTTTTCAGCCTTTCCAGCAATGGGTTTGCAGGTGTGTGCCACCATGTCCGGATTGGGCTGGCACAGCATGTGTTGCCAGGTATTGAACCCTGGTCCTGGAGCTTGCCTAAACAGGCACTTAGTCTGCTGAGCTGTCTCACTGGTCCTTTTAATTCCTCTTTTGATAATAAGATACATGAGAATATCATTTCTTCCCATTCCTCATCTCTTGGTGTACTGATGCTCTATGAAAACAGTAATATATTTTTAAATGCCTTTTGAAATATAAATATAAATGCCTTTTGATCTTGGATCTTTACAATCATGGGATATACAGACTTCTTATTCTTTACTTTCTGTTCAGTTTGTCCTAGGACCTGTGTTCTCTGTCTGATTGCAGGGAGATGTTGCTATAGTTCAAGGGGAGATGAAAGCTTCACAGGCTGATTCACCCTCCTCTATAGAAAAACCACAAGGTCAAATACAGCAAACCTACTTCTATAAGACAAGACACTATCTCAACTGGATCTTAGGAGGTTATGACAGAGGCAGAGTCCAGAGAATGCTCTTAAGGAGTCTTAGAATCTTGGAGGGGATTCTTTGAAGGTGGATTTTGAAAAGCAAAAAATTGGTTGGAATTAAAATAATTTACAATGTAATGGTGAATATTATTTGTTTAAGTGGATAATGGTGAGATGTGAATTTTATTTTATTTTTTTGAAACAAGTTCTTGCAATGCAATTTAGACTGGTCTTGAAGTCAACATGTACCGCAGGCTGGTCTGGAACTTGCAGTGATCCTGTAGCCTCAGCCTTGCCAGTCCTGGGATTACAGGGGTGCACACACTCCCAGCAAGTGAGGTAAGAATCTTGAAATAATTTGTTGATTGGAGTATCATTATTCTTGAAAAACAGGCTATCTTTTTGCTTTGTTTGTTTTTTGGGGGACTTTATCTTACTATGCCATCCAGCCGTTCTTGAACTCACAGAGATCCTCCTGCCTCAGTGTCCAGAGTGCTGGGATTGCAGACATGCGCCACCATACCAGAGTATAAAGCAGTTGGCAAACTGCTCAAGTATTTTTGCTTACTTACCCTGTATTTATCCAAGGATCAGAAAAATGTGTTATCAGTTCCAAAGGAAGACAGAACAAAGAAAATAGGATTCTATTTCATGCAGCAGAAGAATTGATGGCAATGAAGTTTTCAGTTTGTGCAGGGCCTAAACATTTGAATTAAGGGATAGAGTCTATCTTAATTCTTTCTTTACATTATATTATAAAAAACATATCCCAAGAGTTATAGCAAGTTTTCCTTCCTTTTTTTTGTCTACATACACACACACATACACACACACACACACATCTGATAAGAGCTATACCAAGCTGTAGGAGTTCATAGTTATGAATTATCCCTGGTTCTACAATTAGGTTGCTGGTTACTGCTTTTCAGTAGTGCAGTTATCAATTTCTGTATATTCATGTCTTCTTTATGAAAATTTAATAATTCTGCTTAAATGAAGATCTTTTAAAAAATGCTAAGATTAGATATTAGATAAGACAGACAGACAGACAGGCAGAAAGACAGACAGGCAAACAATAGATGACAAGTGGTTCCCTGATAGGTAGATGCTATGTCACCAAAATAGTGAATGTTTTCTAAGAAATCTACCCTGAATAAGAAACGGAGCCATGAGAAGAGCAGAGTTCTCAAACAGCAAGGGAAATTGCAGTTATTCATCCCTGCTAAAAACAGAGGGCCTTCTATCCTACTGATAAAGGTCCAACCCACAATACACAGGTAAAAAGTAAACACAGTGGAATGGATATCCTAATGTCAGTCTCCAATATTGTTTCTGTTTCTACTTCTAGTCTTGTCTGAGTAGCTCAAGCAAAGCTCAAGTTAGGGTCACATTACCTGAAGTAATCCATCCTTTCTGTACCACAGAATATATGGAGAAAGTGAGAATCAGAAAAACTAGGTGGGAACTATGCAAGACAATTGTTCTGTACACAGTTTTATCTGTTTGTAATTTTTTTATATTTTCTTTGTGTCAGGCAAACAGTAAAGTTATCATCAACTCCCTGACAATTCAGAGAACAAGTATTGTAAACTTAGGACCTTGGTGATGGCATTGAGTAGCAGAAGTAAACACAAAACCACCCAGCTTCAAAACACCCCAATGCAGACTAATCAATGTCTATGTTTTATAAGCCATCATTCTGACACTGGTAGTTGAACTTCTTAATGAATACCCTGGCTTGTGAAGTACCTACTGTCTGTACCCCTATTATCTGGCTAAGAAGGTCAGGTCATAAGAAGTTTGGTAACTTCAGTCATAATAATTCTATTACACTGGAATTGTAAGGAAACAGAATGTTTTCTTTCTTGTGAGTTACACATCAATGACCATTTTCTTTATCCGTAAAAGAAAATAGCAGCAGACAAATCACTACCAGTATTACTAAGCTACTTCAATTTCATGATATATTAAAACTATTTTGAAGTAATAAGTAACTATCTTATAGTACAAATCAGAACATTTTTATTAACACATATATGACATTTTATATCCAATGCATCAATATTTCGTATCAAACAATCAATAGATTTATTTGACAAAAGTTGTCTCTCCCCGTTACTACATTTCGTTTGTACTTTTTTCTTCCTTCTTTGATTCTTCTGTTCCTTAACTCTTTCAATTTAATACAGGCTCTTTAAGCCAGGGATCATGATTTCACAGCTTCATGTCCCCACAGACTTTTGAATCATAAAGTGATACATATAATAGATGTTTTGTTGAGTGGACATGACAACATGGCGGTATTTTATTCTTTCACCTCCAGCATAGAATTTTATATTATATTCAATAAAGTATAAGAAAGTGCCTACATCTAACATTAACTACAAGTACACTGTCAACAAAAAGCAATATGTCACTCTCTAGCTTAGGTTATGAGAAATTCTTTCACTTGTTATTCCTAGTGAATACAGCAAACTCACCAGAAATGTCATTTCTGAACTCACTTCAGTTGGCTCAGATTTTTAGAAGAGATGAAAGTTTGTAATAAAAAGAAACCTACCAGGGATCAATATAGTTTCATTTCCACTTGAAGCTATTTTCTATTTTTTTTTTCCTTCCCACATATCTATACAACCAAGCACAGTCCACAGGACAGAGAACATAAGCTTTCCTGAAAGAATTCTAAAAACAGCGTTTGGAAGCTCAGATTTCTTTCTTGTTACTTCCATTATCATTGCTTAGATTGTACTTTTAAACAACAGAATTCTTAGGGTAATAATAAATGAAATCCTATTGAATACATCAAATATTTGAACTACACTTACCCTACAAACTGATAAAACACCGACTACCTAATGTGTCTGACCTTTTAAATGTTATCAACTTTTAACAGAAAGAAGAAAATTAAATAAAATGGACAGTTAACTTAAATAGCTTTTAAATTTCTATATAAATTCCTACAGTGGAAGATAGTCACTACCATCTAAAACCAATACATATACAATTCATTCATTACATTTTTTCTCCCTATTAGAAAACAAGAAACACACATTAGAATTAATTTACATATGTCTATTTATCAGTATTAATTTACATCAATGCTATTTGCCTTTATGTAACTTGCAAATAGTGACTACTTAAACCATATGGATAATAAATTTAAAATATAAATGCTATGGAGCATTTATAAATGAGTGTATAGGTTAGGATCCTAAATAAATTATCACTTTATTTATTTTAATAGCAATTCTCAATTCTCTACTATGGGTAAAATACCACTAACTTTACAGAATAGAGAACCAAGATTCTTGAGCTGACTTATACAATTCCATTTATGGAGTTTTTGACAAACTTCCCAAAATTCATGACTGATTTTGTATTCAAATAATAATCAACATCTCTTCTAACAGTGAATCATTGTGTAGTTTAAATCAATCTTTGCTCTATTCTGTTTTCTTTGTTTTAATAAAATAAGTTGTACTGTCAATTTTTTACTATAATATTCATTCATTCAATATTTACCAAGTACACAATGTGTCCCAGGATTAAGGTTAGCTCTTAAATTTAGAGGAATAAGGTGTAATCCCTGCCTGAAGAGGGATTGATGTACTAAAAGACACACAGTTTAAAAGCCTAATTACTTTGCAAAACAGTAAGTACTATGATAGTGGCATGTGCTTGACTTTAATTAGGAGGATGCATTTAATTCAGGCCCAGTGTTTTGTCTGGAAAAGATTCCCAGGGGTAGAAGCATTTCCACTGGTTCTTTGTAGCACATTATCATCAGGCTAGTATACAGTCCCTAAGGAAACTCAGTGCTTGTAGTATTCATTAAAAGTGTTCTTTTATTGTTTTAATTCACTAAGTCAATTAAAATAAGCACTTGGGTTTTTAAAAAATGTCCACTATTGGGTTGGGAATGTAGGCTAGTGAAAGAGTGCGTATCTAGTATGCGTGAAGCTATGGGCTCAATCCCTGGTACCACATAAAAAAGTCTACGACTTGGTGTTGAAACATAGATTCTGCCTTCTTGTATCTTGAATTTGGAAGTGGAGGGCTCAGCAAGGAAGAGGATATTAGGCATCCATAATCTCTAGCAAAGAGTTAATCAAATAAATGAATCACTAATGATTGGCCAGAAAATAAACTATCAATGAATAAAGACTCTATAGAAGTTCCGAAGCTTAGATTCTAAATGACTTTATCATGCAGTGTCCTAAGGCCTATCTACACTAGCCAGTTTCTTATCATCAGAGATGGAGCAGCTAGAAGTTTGTCAGTCCTTTACATTTATGAGGTTATCTAATTGCTTCTTTCATTTCCCTAGCTGATACAGAACTAAACGTGGAATCGTTGAAATCCTTAGCTTGCTTTGAGTGCTGTCATCAGCATTTTAACATGTCTAGGAGTTAAGGCATCCTATTCTGTATTCAAGACAGAGAGAGAGAGAGAAAGAGAGAGAGAGAGAGAGAGAGAGAGAGAGAGAATACTCCAAGAAAGAGGATACCCCCCCAAAAAGAAAAAAAAAACCTTTCTTGCTCAGTTGCTTCCCCTTACACAGCCTTTTTAAGATTCTGACATAATTCTTTTCTGCTTCTTTATTATAGGACCACTGCTAGACACAAGAAAACTAATAGCATCTCCTGTTATCTCCCTTGTGCAATGTGGATCCAAGAAGCTACATGGGTCAGGGAATAGCAAAATTTGCTGATGATACACATATGATAACTGGAAGAAGAGAACAAAATGGTTCTCTGACTTTAATGCCAAAAATCTTTTGCTATAGATCACAGCTGAAAAAAAGAAACTGAAATAGGGTTTTAGGTGAAGAGAAAATCAAAGACCTTTTGTCTTAACATTAAGTTTGTAGTTCTTGAAAGGTACTTAAAAATCTATTTGAGAGGCCAAGGATATAGCTCAGTCATATAGCGCCTGCCTGGCAAGTGCAAGGCCCTGAGCTCAATTCCCAGTACCCAAGAAGATACATACATGTATACATACATACATACATATATACATACATACATAGTATTTGAAAATGAAGGAAATTCAGAAAACAGGTTAGAATCACAGTAATGGCTTGTGATTCATTCATCTAATGATGCAATAGCACTAAAAACCATGAGTACTGTTGAGGTCTTCTGAGAAGCCATGCTTAGCTGAACAATTCCCAGTGGGACCTTGTAGGTTTCTTTATTTGTGACTGTTTTCAAAGATGTTCGTATAAGACATCACCTTAGAAAACAGAAATTTGTGTCCACCCTGAGTAAATGTTAAATTTTCAGATTGATCAACTTAATAAAGAGAATAATTCCTTTCAACATAAATATTGAGCAGATTTGTTAGCAGTTCTCCAAAATATTATTTCAGGAGTTTCATACTTAGTGGATTCATCCCAGAGAGTCCACATGGATGATCTGTATCATCTCTTCAGTCTTTGGGGTCAAAGAGAAAATCTGAAACTCCTACTACCTGCCATGCCATGAACAATAAACTCCTTAGTCTCTGACTTAAGAGCCTTGTATCTTTCAGTGACTTCAGTGGCAGGTTAACTTGTGAGTTGGCAAATAAGGTAAAATTTTAGAATCTTCACCATTCTTAACAATACAGATAAAGCAAATGAAGGAAAAATGGTGGAGTATGCTGGACTATGCAGCCTGAACAAGGAGAGATAGAGGACCCAGGGGGAAAAGGAAGAGCAATAGTCATTCAGATATCATGAAAACTGGACAGATTTATTTTACTGTTAGAAAATTTGGCATTTAAAATACAAGTTTCAACTACAAAATCTTTTTTTTTTCTTCTGATGTCAATTGTTTGGGTAGATATTGGTGATTACATTTAGCAAGGTATGAAAAGAAGCTTAAACACCTAGCTACACATTAATCACATAGTAGGGATTTATCTTTAAGAGAGTAAAAACCCATTAACAGCCTATTTATGCATCCGTTAAAAAAGTATATTTCACTAATAAAAAGATTGACTATAATAAATGAATATAATTATTTGATGGATATCTAGCAAAGTGAATTCTAACTATTTAAAATTTTGAAATTATTGTAGATTAAACGGAGTTAGAAGAGCAAGCCATATATTCTATATTCACTCCCTCTCTGATGGTAACAGCTAGCATAAATATATATAGTCATAACCAAGAAATTGATATTGATAAAGCCCATTGATTTTTTTGTTACCAGGGATAGAACTCAGGATCCTGAGCTTAAGAGCTTATTCTACAGAGCTATCTCCAAAGGCCTAAGTCCACTGATCATATTTAGGTATTAACAGTATCATGTTAACTTATGTGAGCTTTAGTTTTATGTAAGCATTGGCACCACAAGGATTCTTTATACCACCATTGCCAGACACAGCCAGCTCCCTTCTTTCACAAATTGGAAATTTGTCAGTTAGAGGAGCGAGACAGACAGACAGACAGACATAGACACAGACACAGACACAGAGATAGGCAGAGATGGAGAGACAGAGAAACTGAAAAAATTGAAACTGAAATTGGAAAGAAGTTATGCAACATTTATGTCAAATGAGAAAATGTGTCAAACTTAAATAACAATAATTTTACTTTGTCTGTTGCTAGCTTACTGAGCTTACTGTGTACCTATATTGCCATATTTTGCTTCACTACATGCACACCTGTCTGTATTTGTAGGAGAATGCTTTAAATGACACAAAGATGAAGATGGATATAGTAATAGATAAAAAGTAATAAAACAAGCATTTTCTCAGTTTCATTCATTTTAAATTGCTTACAGGTAAGCCACAGACATTTACTTTAAAAAGGTATCAATATCTTCTCTCTTTCGACAATTAAATATTAATGAAATGTGTGGATGAACAACAAAGACAGCATCTTTCACTCTCCCACCTCGTTAGTTGTAAATGATGTCATGGCCATGCTGTGATTCACCCTGGCTAGCTTGAGAGGCTCCTGAGACTAGTAAAGCACACTTCTTGGTGTGTCAGGGTGTCTGTGAGGCCTTGACCACTGTGTCATATCCCTGAGCCCTTCCTTTATGGCTCTCTGTGTTCAGCTTCCAGGAGACTATAAGGCAGCAGCTCCCCTCACCATGCCCTCTGTTCTAGCATTTCTGTCTTAGAGCCAGTTGGCTATGGACTGAAGCCTCACTATCTGTGAACCAAAAGAAACCCTTCCTCCTTAAAGTTGTGTAGGTTCAGTATTTTATCTCACCAACAAAAACCTAATGCAAAGCCCTTTGTCAATTTAATACTATTCTCTGAATTCACTTGTGAAATAAATGAGAAAGCAATGCATTTTATAATTAAGTGTGATCGAAGGTTCAAAGGGAGAGAGGAGGACAGGAAGATAATTTCCTGGGAGGAAATAGTGGTAGCGTTACAGTACACAAATCACAGTCCATAATTCCAATGGTCTTTTACACTTGTCCAAAGCAAATTCCACAGGCATGAAAATAAGTTCCACCTGTGTTGCTTTTTTCTTATTTCAGCTACTGCACTTCATAAGTCTTAGCATTTACAACTCTTGCCAGTGATTTCAAATTATCAACTGTGAACCCCTCAACCTATAATTCTGATCACATGTTAGCTCTTAAATTCATAGCCAGCTACTCCTCAAGCAGTGAGGACAAAAGGTGAAAAAGAGTTCCACCTATTTTTCTTCCTTTTCAATTTCCTAAGACATAGTCGTACCAAGGTGAAACAATGACATGAAGAAACAACAACCAAGTAAAACTGTGGTCTTTCGGTGCTGTGAACTGAACCTAAGTGTCATATAAGTCCCTCCAGTGCATTCACTTCTGCCATCTCAAACTAAACCCCGATACCTTACCTCTATGCTCTCTTCTTCAAGGCACGCTCTGGAAAGCAGTCATTCTGCAAACCTCCTTACCCAAGTCTTCACTTAGATGCCTGGAAACAGACCTCCCAATCCACATCCCGCTCGACAAGGGCGTCGCTCACGACTCCTTCTCTGCCTTCATTTCTTCACAGCTGTTTCTCAAGAAGGCAGTCCTGGACCTCACCAGCGACGTCAGTAGCTCCCCAGCATAAAGATGAGCCAAGATCTGATCTCTATGGTCAATGTGTATCATCTGGTCTCTCTTTTTAAAGAATTACTCATTTATGCGAAGTAGAGATACACTAGTTCTCTTAAGTCAAGTTTTTTCTCACATGACATCTGTCTACAATTTTAGAACAAGTATTAAATGATATGGAGATAGAATTTAGATAATAAATATTAATTTTTGTGGAGTACTCAGTTACATTATTAATAGCAACACATTTTATCAAGTATCAAAGCAAATGATCCTTAAGTTCTTTTAATATAGAGATAAAATTCAAAAATCTCTATTTTATGCACAAAAAATCATGTTTTTGTCATTCTTGTATGGCAACAGGTGGCATTAAGGATGGAGGGTCATTTCCCTTTATAGTATTAGAGACACTGATGGCTGGCAAAGCATAACATTGTTCAGGGGATAGAAAAAATGAGTCCGCACCTCAACCCAGGAAAGCTGGTGCTCAGAGAGTAATCAGTCATTCTGTTTGGCCTGATGATTTTGCCATAGAGCATGGCGATATCAAAGCCAGAGGAACAGGCAGAATTACAAAATAATAACTTTTAAAGGGAAAGATTGAACCCAAAAGAAAAAGACTCCATGTAAAGGGCTACAATAAGTCTAAATACAGTTAAATACTATTACATACTATATGTAATACAGTATTTAAATACTAAACATATTTATAATATATTCAGTAAATATGTTTATATTGTACTTTAATACTATTAAAATAAAAAGACAATACGATATTTACACATGTGTGTCTGGTTTATTTCTCTTATGAGTATATGTTCAAGTGGCATCCACTTCAGTATAAATGCTTCAAACAAGTGAAAAGCAGAAATACAAAAGGAAACATACAACAAGTAAAATCAATTGAGTCAGATAAGGCAAAGTGAATGGCATATGCTGCAGGATACTAATCAGCTTTTCTTCTGGATGGTTAACAACCTAAGATCACAAGTCACAGTTGGAGAAATAGAAGAGCCATAAGGCCAGCCAACATTTTGGCCGTAGCCTTTCAAGGTCAGCGAAGACTCAGGACATAGGAGAACCTGTACTGCAACATCATGAAATTCAGGTGAGCTCCAAATTTTCCGAACAAGAAGATTATGGAGCCACAGAGGAAAGAGATTGAAGTTCTAAAGTGTGCCTGGGGAGAGTCACATGAAGAGAAAACTTTCTCTCAAGCTCTCACAGAGAGCAATCTGGTCAAACATTGGCCGTGACTCATCCACATGGATGACACAGACAAAGGAACTACAAAATAATGTACAGGACTACAAGATAAACCCTGAGAGGACTTCACTGACCACATAGGAAATATAAAGTTCATTTGTTGGTATATAAGTCTTGATCTATCCAGGTCTTAACCATCCAGCAGAAAAGTATAAAAATGAAGTATACAACGTGAGCCCATAATATTAAGCTGAGCTGTAAATGGATATGGTCAACAATTTCTTTGAATAACTCACTATTGTTGTAGAATGCTGGACTGTGTTGGATTGTGGTGTCGAGTTCAAGCACCTAAGTTAGTTGAATGTCAATGGAGTGCCCACTTTTGACAGGTGTAGACAAAGGAAGGGTTGTAGAAAGAAAAAATCATGATGTATGTTATAGACAGTACAGTTGGGATAGATAACGCTGTGTTTCTACATAATTCTACGAGAGGCAAGATCTGCACTAATGGTGGTTGGACAGGATATTATGTCGGCTTTTAGTACTATGGTCATCCACTCGGTAAATAATTATTGAATTTTTGATATAATTCAGGTATAAAAAAATAAGATAAGTAAGCAACTACACTCTTAATTCACTGATAAGAGACATCTGCTAAAATGATATCTGTAAATATAATATCATGTATGCACCTTGTACAATACCAAAATGTTATGAAAACAGTTTGCAATGTATTAATTCATCGAATGTATATAGTTAAGGTGTCTTGAAACTGTCTGATTGACATTTGTATTTTTATAAAATAAAAATAAATGAAAAAATAAAATAAAATAAAGAGACAAAACCAGAATGCGTATTGTTTACAATCTTGTTTATGTTAAGTGACAAAGAGATTCATTTGATTTTTTTTTTTTGAGAAAGTCTGGAAAGAATGTGACAAAAAAATTATCACTTTACAAAAAACAGAAAAATATGTTTTGATTCCTATGATTTATCTGATATTAGTACTATGTTAGATCATAACACTTGATGCAGAAGGATCTACAGAGATCTAGTATTGGGATAAAATCTTATATTTCATATATCATAAAGATGATAAAATACCTAATTTTATTTTTCAGTCTAAGTAAAATTATAATAAAATTGATAATTTTATGCATATTATGCTTATGCACAGAGACAGCTCAGCAGTCTACCCACAAGTCTAGGCATTGCTCAAGGACCTGGGTTCAAATCCCCCGTACCATATGCCATGCTGGCCACCATCAGATGTGCCCAGCTGGCCACCAAGACCAGGAATGGTGACACAGACCTGTAATCCCAGATCTGGGATGCTGAAACAGGAGGATCACTATATATCAGAGCTGCATAAGGAGACCCTGTAGAAAATACATAAAAAAGTATTATGCATAAGCATTTGGCTTTAGAGCAAAGAGTTAAAAATAAAGCAAGGAGATACTTTCATTTCATTTTGCGAATAAAAAGTGAGACTTAGAATATCTGGATAGGTTATTCAAGTTAGAGGCAGAGGTGAAAGATATTTGAAATTGTTTCTGTCTCCAAATAGTGAAGAATGTTAATTTTACATTGGCAATTTCATTCATAACATTAGCTTAGTGGCTATTCAAAGCCAGAAATAAGTTCAATTGAAACTACTCATAATGCTGTTTTAAAGAATTCTAATCAGGAATAGACTTTCTTTGGAATGTATTTGATTCTGCTCAAGAACATATTTTAGCTAAACTATTAAAGGGATTTGCATTACACAGTCTCATGTGGGAAAATGCAGAACTTTTTGTTCCTTCTTACTTCAAACTTGTATTTAAGTCCAGTGCTCAGTGAAATGCCCAGTTCTTTTGATTGGACAACTGAAGAATATAAGAGCTTCTTATCCCCATCTTTCTTTTAATTTCATTACTGAGCTGCATCAAAAGCTTTTCCTCATTTTCCTTGACCCTGCTAAGAGTCATTTGTTCATTTCACCATGGTGACAGCACTCGTTTCCTTTAATGAGAGCTCCAGGAAACGCTGAGAAGCAGGCACACATTCTGACACTCAAGCTCCAGCTCACCCCTTATGGTACCAGAGTCCTCTCACTGAACTCTCATCTTTACCAGTAACACTGAAACTGGATTTCACCTAAGGATCTACTTAGTGCAAGTGGGTCAAAATTTAAAAACAATGACATCAGCCTTTTAGTAAAGTATAAAAGCCTTAGCTCATAATGAAAGATCTCAGTTTTGGTATTTGGGCCTTAGAAAGTTAGGGGAAGCTCTTTGGAAGAGGATTGAAGAATAAGGTCAATAATATAATTTTTCCTAAATCACCAGCCTACATGCCGACATAGTCCATTATATCCCTGGAAGTAGATCAAGCACTGATGATTTGGTAGTATTGACATAGTTAATTTCTGTTAATAGAAGCTTTGATAACACAAAGAACACTAAGTAATCTAGGACAGTTATGCATTTAAAACCTTAATCTACTTCTTCCTAAGTCATCTCAATACCTAGGAAAACACCAGGATATGTAAGTCAGGGGACAGTTGCCTTACTGAAGCACTGACCGAAAAAATACAGAACTAATTTTCTGAGCTAAGAAAATGATGGTAGAGTTTCCTCAGGCTAATTATTTTTTTTTTCTTTTATACAGGGTCTTACTCTGTAGTCCAGGCTAGTCTTGAACTCACTATGCAGCCCAGACTGGCCTATAACTTGAGGCTATCCATCTGCCTCAGCCTTCTGAGTGCTACAATTATAGGTGTATACTGTCATGTCTCACTCCTCCTATTCCTTCTCCTCCTCTCACACCTCTTCCTCCTCCTCCTCCCCTTCTTCCTCTTCTCCTCTTCCTCCTCCTCATTTTTTTCATATCACTATTTGTAATTCTTGGCCAGATATCTGCCTCCAAGACATAGTCTGTCACTTTGAGAAAGATGGATCTTAGGAGTGGTTGTAATTTTAAAAAGTGGATGGGTCGCTTTGCCTGGGGCCTGAATGTATGAAGATGGCATAAAAACTTTTCTAAAAAGGAAACGTGTTTAGAAGAATGAGAAGAAGCAAAAGTATGAAGATGTCTAGTAGCATGAAAATTCCAAAGAGCATGTCTTATTTTATTTTTGTCTTTTTGAAACAGGGCTTCAGTAGTTCATGCTGGCCTTGAACTTACTTTGTAGCCCAGGCTGGTCTTGAAATCTCAAGGATCCTCCTGCCTCAGCCTCTGGAGTGCTGGGATTATAGATGTGCATCACCTTGCCTAGCTGGGAGTATATCTTAGAATAAGTATTTAACAAACATGACTACTCGCCAATAGACTTCCCTTGATAAAGATTTGAGCCTACAGCTGCAGGAATTCATGACATTTAAATGTCTAAGAGTGTTCTCAATAGAAAAAAGTCTGTAATCCAAATGTCGGGGTTATGCTTGCTCATTTCATTACTGGTGTGAATGAGACCAAATCACCTGAAAGTTTTATGGATATAAAATACACCTTTGTGCCCTCCTGCTCTTGTTACTGTCTCTCTCGACTCACTGAAAGTCAAATTATTCTTATAGTTGCTCAGATGTCTTTCTTTCTTTTCTTTTTTCCTTTCCTTCTTTTTATTTTTTAATGCATGTAATACTGGGTCTACAGGGTCTTGCTACACAGATCAGACTCCTAGTGATCCTCCTGTTTTCAGCCTCCCAGGTGCTGGGCTTACAGGCGTGCTCCACCACACCCAGTCTCAGTGTGCCCCGGGCGTGGAACCCACATGGTCTACCTGGGGATACCAGATCCCAGTCCCTGTGCCTGCCTAAGCAGGCACGTTAGTCCACTGAGCTATGGGACCAGCCTCAGACATCTTCTAACAAATCTCACAGGCTCTACTTTCTCCACATACCCTGAATGTAGTGCTATCATTCTTATTGCTAGCCCCAGAAGCCAGTCTTTCTGGAATGTACTTACAGTCTCCCATTTGCTCTTACGTACCTACCATTTCTCTTCCTTTCCCACAGGTGACCAAAAGAATGATTGCTCATTTCCCAAGACAGATAATACCCCTAGTTTACATCCAAGTTTCTAAAGACTCATCTTTCTCATTCAGAGTAAAATACAAAATCCCTACTCTGACTTTCTAATGCTTAGTAGGTCTCCCACTCCCTTTTGTCTGATCTTTGTCCACTCTCTTTGCCAAAGCTGTTCTGCACACTTTTGTCTGTTTGTTAGTCTCCATAGCTGTCAAGCACACTCATGCCTGGGGACCTTCATACTTACAGGGCAGTCTTGATAGGCTGGCTTCAAATTCCTCCTGCCTCAGCCCATGGAGTGCTGAGATTAGAGGAGGGAGCCACCATGCCCAGCTTGTTGTCACTCTATTTTTCTGTTCAAATGTTGTCTTCTGAGAGATATTTTTCATAATTGCATCTAGATAGTGGTCCCATTAGCTTTTAATTTCTTATTTTGTTTCATCATTTTTATACAATTCATTACTTTCTTGGATGCTATGTATTTGTTTGTTCATTTATGTCTTTTCATTGAGACTTGGTCCAACAATAGGGTTTTTATCTATATTCTTGTTTGCTCTGTATCTAGTAACTAAAACAGAGTTATGTATGCAGCTGGTAGTTTATGACTATGAAATTATGACTTTAATTCTTTAAAAATTCAGGCCAGCCAAGTAGCTCAGCAAATTAAAGCACCTGCAAGCAGGCACAAGGTCCGGGGGTTCAATGCCCTGGCCTGTCATTATGGCCCCACCCCCCGGAAGTGCTGAGATAGCGACTGAGACTGGGTGCGGTGGTGCGAGCCTGTAATCCCAGCTCTTGGGAGGCTGTACACAGGTGGAACGCTACGAGTCTGATCTAGTAGTGAGAGCCTGAACACCCTGTAGACCCCTAAAATGCAAAAAATAAATAAATAAATAATATTTTAAAACTCAGTAAGGTAAGTAGTACACACCCTTGTATTAAAAAGAAATTGCTCGGCAGACACCGCACGGGGCGGGATCGAGGCGATGGAGGACCTGTGGGTGCGGAAGTATAATGTCCCAGGAAGGCAGTTATGGGAAATGGGCATTATCCAGTAGTGAGGAAAGCGAGGATGAAGAGCCTGAGCCAGACAAGCCCTCTACCTCTTCTGTGTGCACCGGTTGGGGAGCAGCGCCGGAGCTGAGTTACAACCTGCTCTGCACCTTAGCAAGCTGCGCACCGGAGGCAAATCGCACCAGTGCAGTTCACCAATGCAGATTCAGTTTCACCTGCCAAAAAGCAGAGAAGTAGCTCCCAGGAAGACGTTGGCGGGTGTCTCTCCAGCAGTAAGAATGAGCTGGAACCAGAAACGCAGCCAGTGCAGTTTGAGCAAGTGGTGGTCAAAGAAGAGAAAGATACACCTGCTCCCAAAGATGGTGCTACCCAAAGGATTGGAAACCATGGCCCTCCTGCCTGCCACAGGCTCAGAGAGGAGAAAGATGGGCATGAGACATCAGCAGAAGGCCAGGACATTTGGGACACGCTGGATACAGGGAACCCCTTCCAGTTCTACCTCACTTGAGTTTCAGGAATTAAGCCAAAGTACAATTCAAAGCTCTCCACATCAAAAATATTTTATCTCCTCTATTTGGGACACTTTTTCCTCATCTCACTTTACCTACTGCTTTGATGTGGACTTGCTTATAAAACAGTATCCACCAGAATTCAGGAAGAAACCAATCCTGCTTGTGCATGATGATAAGTGAGAAGCGAAGGTCGATTTGCATGCCCAGGAAAAGCCTTCTACCAACATTTTGCTCTGCCAGGTGAAGTTGGATATTGCTTTTGGAACACACCACACTAAAATGCCATATGAAGAAAGCCTCCAGGTTGTCATCCACACCTCCAACATCATCCCTGAAGACTGACACCAGAAAACCCAAGGGATATGGTTGAGCCCCTTCTACTCATGAATTGATCCTGGAAGCCAGAGATCTGGAGAATCAAAAACACATTTTAAAGCTGACCTCATCAGTTACTTGAGGACTTATAATACTCCTCCTCTCAAGGAGTGGATAGATACCATCCAGGAGCACGATCTCTCTGAAACCAATGTTTACCTGATTGGCTCAACACCAGGACATTTCCAAGAAAGTCAAAAAGATAACTGGGGACATTTTAGGCTTAGAAAGCTTCTGAGAGAACATTGTATGACTCTGCCTGTGGCTGAATGCTGGCCCCTCATGGGTCAGTTTTCAAGAATTGGCTCTTTGGCAGCTGATGAATCCAAATGGATATGTTCAGGGTTCAAAGAGAGCTTGCTGACCGGGGGGCCAGAACGCAAGCCTGCAGGGAAAAGCTCTGCTCCTCTGCACTTGGTCTACCCTTCTGTGGAAAACGTGGGGACCAGCTTAGAAGGATATCCCGCTGGGGGCTCTCTTCCTTACAGCATCCAGACAACCGAAAAGCAAAACTGGCTCCATTCCTACTTCCACAAGTGGTCAGTTGAGAAATTTGGCCGCAGCAATGCCATGCCACACATCAAGACTTATATGAGCACTCCAGACTTCAGCAGACTTGCCTGGTTCCTTGTCAAAAATGCAAATCTGTCCAAGGCCGAGTGGGGAGCCCTGGAGAAGAATGGCACCCAGCTGATGATTTGCTCCTACTAGCTCGGGGTCCTCTTCCTGCCCTCAGCCTTTGGCCTGGACAGATTCAAAGTGAAGCAGAAATTCTTCTCTGGTGGCCAGGATCCCACACCCAGCCTTTCCCATGCCATATGATCTGCCCCCTAAGGTGTATGGGAGTAAAGATGGGCCATGGATTTGGAACATTCCTTAGGTCAAGGCACCAGATACACATGGGAATATGTAGGTGCCCTGCTGAGACTCCTAAAGCCCTGTGAAATTTGAGCATAAGATGTTGACTCCCCCAGAGCCTGACCTTTTTTTTTTATTTGTGGACACCCCTTTAAGTCTGTCCTGCACCTCTGTAAACCATGCTACAAAGACTACTTGGGAATGTTGGTGTTAAGTAGACTTTCAATGGTCATTATTGGCCTTCTACTGAAAAAGTGCTATTTTCTTATCTTGCATTTATTTATATGCTTTGGAAAGAAAGCAATTAAACTTCATGATGAGAAAAACAGTAAAAAAAATAAAAGAAAGAAAGAAATTGCTCAAAATATTAAATGGATTTTCTACCACTGATAATTAATAAGAATTGTAACCTAGATTTATACCCAGGCTCAGAGTCTACATTTTTAATGACTGTTTTAGGATAACTTATTGTGAGTAGGGCTACCATAAGAAGAGGAGGTTCTCTTCTTAAGAAGAGAACTTGCATATTAAGGAGCACTGAGAAACATGACTTAACAAGTTAAATTTCTATACTAGGATAAAACAAAATCCTCTTCATTTATAAAACTCATTTATTAGTGTTTGGCTCGAGGCTTATTAAAAGTTTATTCTACAGCACTTGGGAGGCTGAGGCAGGAGGATTGTTGTGAGTTCGAGACCAGCCTGAGCTACAAAGTGAGCTTAAAGCCAGCCTGAACTGCATAGCGAGACCCTGTCTCAAAAAGACAAAAAAAAAAAAAAAAAAAGTTTATTCTAACCCATAATCTAAATTGATAATGAATTTGAAGATACTGCTGAGATTTTAAATATATTATTTTATAACAATAATATAAAATAATGTTTCAAATATATTTTCTATTTATAAAGTTCTCATAGTATAAGTATTTTTTTTCAAAGCGTTCTCCATGATGGGAAAGGAGAGACTTTATCAATGTGTTACAGTTACATAAATTAAGGACATTTTCAGGCCCATCTGTGTCACCTAACGGTGTGAATTAAGAAGCTAAACCAAATTTGTAAAGATCATGGTGCAGAGACAGGGGCCACTCAAATAGAGAGATATAGTCATATGTCTACAGTGTAGCACAATTCCTTCCCCACATCTTACCACATAAACCCCAGGGATCAGCAGAGACAGCCTACACACATCAACAGTAAAGTGCAACTGGACCTTCTGCAGCATCGGCTCTGGAGGAAGAAGATTCTAAAGAAACACAAAATCAACACTGGAGAAAGAAAAGACAATAGTAGTACAAATTTTTTTTTCTTAATAGGGTGAGAACACTGTTTTTATTTTTTATATTACTTCCTCTGCTATTGAGGTTTTGTTTATAAAGTCTTTGCCTACCCTTATGTCTTCAAAAGTTCTGCCTATTCTCTTTCATTAGATTAAGTGTTTGTGTTTTAGCATTAAATCTTTGATCCATTTTGACTTTATTAGATGGTGAGAGACTTGTGAAAAGACTATATATAATAGAGGCTGTCTTCCTTCCAGTGAATCTGTTTGGCTCCTAAGTATGCTGAAGTTGTTTCTACAATCTCTAATTGGTTAAAATTTATCTTCAGTTTTTGTTGACAATATCATGCTGTTTACATCACAGTAGCTTTGTATTATAATTTCAAGTTAGGGATTGTGATGCCTCCTGCTTTGCCTTTGTTATTGAGAACTGTTTTTGCTATTCTAGGTGTCTTTTGGTTTCAAATAAATTTTAGGAATGTTTTCTTTAATACTGTGAGGTACACTAATGTATTTGTATTGAGATTCAATTAAAACTGCATAAAATTTTTGGGAATATGGCCATTGTCACTATGTTGGTTCTTTCTATTCATGAAAAAGGGATCTCTTTGTATTCTCTTTATCTTCTTTGATCTCCTTTTTCAGAGATTATAATTCTCCTGTTCCTTATATCAATATTTTACTTTCTCTGTTAAACTGATTCCTTACTTCATTCCTTATTAACTCTACGAGTCTTTTGGTGGAGTTGAGGTAGTCTTCTATGGAGGGGATCATATCATCTGTGAATGAGGATAATTTGACTCCTTCCTTTCCTATGTACTTCTTACTTACATTTCTTTTTCTTTGCTAGTTTCTCTGGTTAAAACTTCCATATTATACTGAATAGGAGTGGTAGCAGTGGATACCCTTATCTTGTTTCTGATTTTAGAAGAAAAGCTTTCTATTTTTCACTATTTAGTGTGATGTTAGCTATTGGTGTGTCATCAATAGATTTTATCAGATTGATGTACAGATCATCTATTCCAAATTTCATAGGGTTTTTTTAAATTTATTTTTTATTTTATTGAAGTACAAATATCAATCAGACAGTTTCAAGACACCTTAACAAGACAGATTCGATAAATTAATACACTGCAAACTGTTTTCATAATGTTTTGGTATCGTACAAGGTGCATACATGATATTATATTTACAGATATTATTTTAGCAGATGTCTCTTATCAGTAAATTAAGAGT
>PVKA01019891.1:0-41258 GCA_004027165.1 Ctenomys sociabilis
AGGGGCTGGGGAGATGGCTCAGTGGAATAAGTGCTTCCCTGGCAAGCTCAAGGGCCTGAGTTCAATCCCCAGTTCCGCAAAAAAAAAAAAAAAATATATATCTGATCATTTAAAACATCAGTTTTACTGAATGCATAGCAGTTGGTTGTATCCAAACCCTGCTGTTTTCCCCTTTGTGGCAGTGAGGCAGAAATGCAGGGCCATACCCGAGCCTAGCCAGTGCTGTACCACTGAGCTTTCCCGCAGCTTTCTCATAACATTTTGAGACGGTGTCCTGCTGAGTTGGCTAGACCAGGCTCAGGCTTTCAGGCCCTCTGCCTCGGCCTCTCAGAGTGCTGGGATTAGAGCTGTGCACCAGCATGCCTAAGCCTTTTTTCTTTTTAATCCAAGTGTATAGTACATTGCATTTACCTTCCTTGCATGGAGTTGGTACATGTGCACAACACAGCTTAATTGTTTCTTCCGTCTTTTTCCTCCCAAACTGTACTTTTCATACAACATTATTAAGGTGTATCATCTAATTCCCGCATCTGCAATTTCAATTACTATTAGAAAGTATGGGGGCTGGGGATGTAGTTCAGTGGCATAAGCACCTGCCTGGCAAGTACAAGGGCCTGAGTTCGATCCCTGGTAGCACCAGTAGCAGCAAAAAGTATGTTTAGTCAGGTAACCATCACTACAGTCTAGTTGTAGAATATTCCACCATCCCAGTAAAGTGCCTGTTCCTATAGCTGAGTCACCCTCATTCTCTCCCAGCCCTGTGCCAGTCAGCTCTCTGGCTTTGCCTGCTCCAGGTACTTCCTGTACACAGTGTGCCGTGTTTTTTTCATTGCCAAGTAGTATTCTATGGAATAGATAAGAGTCTATAGTTTCTTTAACTTTTTCCTATTGTTGGATTTGGGATTAATAAATTTTTATCCCAGAGAATGATATTTTAACTTTAATTTTAAAAAATCCATATTTGTGTTTTTCCTTAAGATAACTTTATTCATAGGATTTTTTCTGGGCTGAGGGATGTTTCTCAGGCTTTTTAAAAAATAATTTACCAGGTTACTGCCCAAAAGCATATGAAAATACTTTCCCCAAAATCTTTGCCAAAGATACTGTATTTTATAAATAAACTTTGCTGGGTGTGGTGGCACATGGCTGTGATCACAGTACTCAGGAGGCTGAGGCAGGAGGATTGCTGTAAGTTTGAGGCCAGCCTGAGCTGCATAGAGAGACCTTGTCCTAAAAAAAACCAAAAAAAGAAAACAAGATGTAAATTAAAGGCTAGGTGTGTGGTCAGGGTAGAGCTTGTGGCTAATGCACGAGGCCCCAGATTTGACCCTCAGCACCCAAAGTACAGGTAGGTGTACAGATGACAAAACAGTCATTTGTATGTTTTTATTATTTATATATTTGTACAGGGTCTCACTATGCAGCCCACATTCATAGTGATCCTCCTGCTTTCTGCCTCCCTAGTGCTGGGATTATAGATGCATGCTACCACTCCCGGACTATCTGTATGTTTTTAAATTTTAAAAACTTAGAGCATTTTTTTCATCCTTTTCTCAGCTCAACCAGAATGTAAGCTCATTCCAAAGAAAATTTGTTGGTGAAGTAAAAAGATGTGAAGAACTTGAACGGATATTGGGTAAGTTTATTTTCTATTTTAATAATGTACTCAATTATTGTTATGTAAGCAAACCTTGTTTATTTTAGAAAAGTCAAGAGAATCCAGTGAGTGGAAAGAATGGAAAGACAGTTATTCATATTCTTCCCATTCAGAAGTACTCTTTATGCAGTTATTTGTATGTATTGGTTTTTTTTTTTTTTTTTTTTTTTTTGAGATAGGGTCTGGCTATGTAGCCCAGGCTAACCTGGAGCTCACAGGGATCCTCCTACCTCAGCCTCCTGAGTGCTGGGGTTCCTGGTGCATGCTGGGTTACAGTTGTGCACTACCACACCTGGTGTTTGTATGCATTGTTTTTTCATCCTTTTTATTATTTTTCTAGAGAGGTAAGGGTTTACACACAATGACAGCTTGTTTTGCTGGCAGCCTTTTCCTTTATTTAGGAGTGCTACTGGCTACTGGGGTTCATGTGCCCCCAAGACAGAGGAGGCCATTTATCTGGTAAAGAAAGAGGAACGGGTATTCACTGGTAGGGAGACAGCAGGTGGGCAGGGCTCTTGATGCTGTCACACCTGCTTATCACTTCCAGCTAGCTTCAACACATCCCCTTTCTAGTGGACAGGAACCTGGGCTGTGGCATCTGTGTACTCTGTCACTTCTCTGTCACTACATCAGGGTGAGGAGAGGTGTTGGCTGTGTGCTCAATGGGAGGCAGTTTGGAGAAGTTGCTTACCTCCAAAAGAAAAAAGTCTAGGTTTTGAAATCCCTTGCCATGCTGCCGGATCCAGAATCCATTACTGTTACCAGACCAGGTCCCACAGGGTCCTCTGAAGCTTGCTCTGCATTAGGTCAGCAGGCAGAGCAGGTCTCGGGGCCTGTATGTGGGAGGGCCCAGCGTGGGGAGAGACACTGCCTGCCTGAGCAGGGGGGATGCTGGGTTGGGCCGGGCCTGCTTGATCTCACTTGGTGCTGGTGTTGCCAGGGGCTTTGGGGTCTGTGCTCCCCAAGAGGGTGATGTCCCTATAGTACGGCTGCTTCTACTTGGGGTACTCTCAATTTTCTGGGATTTGCTGAAATCCAGGGTGACCACTGGCAGGGAAAAGTGCCAGGTGCAGGAGAATCTGCTTTTGGTGCATGGATGAATGAGAGCCTGCTGGTGGGGGCAGAGGATGCGACTGTGGAGTGATTTCTAGAGCTAGGCACTACTGTAAATTTTTGTTTATATTTTTTGGCACTGGGAATCAAACTCATGACCTTGCATTTGCCAGGCAGGCACTATGCCGCTGAACTACATCCCTGGCTGTAGATTTTATTTTATTTTAATTTATTTTATTTTTTGGCAGAACTGGAGATTGAGCTCAGGACCTTGTGCTTGTGAGGGAAGCGCTTATTCCACTGAGCCATCTCCCTGGCCCTTAGATTTTATTTTTTAATTGGGAATTTGAACATGAACAAAAAGCTCAGCATCTGCACTGTGTTCCTGTTTGCATCAGCAGAACCCGGATAATCTGTGTGGAACGTGGCCAGGGTGGTGCCACGTTCCTGCCCTGCAGTAGGTAGGAGGTGCGGAGCTGGGGTGCTGAATTCATCTGAGGTTTCCTGTAGTATGAACTGTTGTAAACTTAGAAAAGGAACTCATGTCAATTTAGGAGCACATTGGGTTATATGATTTGCATGGCTTTCTTTTTGAAGGTTTTACAGTTTATTAAATCCTCCTGTGAAAAGTCACAGTCACTGCGGACAGGCACTGCAGAATCCTTCAGCTTTTTTGCCAGCACCAACGTTGGCCTTTGCAGTGCCCCTAACTTTCTTCATTCTGTTCTTGTGTTCCTTCTGCTGCTTTCTGAGGTGATTCTCCCACCTCAGCCTCCTAGGCATGTTCCACCACGCCCAGCACACCTGGTATTTTTTGCTGTTAAGTTGGTGATATGGAGTTGCTTTTTATCATCCCTCTCTCCTTCCAGCTTTTTTCCCCCTTTTGAGGTGGGGTCTCTGTAATTTAGGCTGGCCTTGAACTCATTGTGTAGCCCAGGTTGAACTCATTGAAACTCATGGCAGTTCTCCTACCTCAGCCCCCTAAATGCTGAAATCATAGGTGTGTACCGCCATGCCTGGCACTCTCCAGCTTTCATTTCCCAAAATATTGTGACTTTTAGGTGCAAGAGAAAAGACTTTTTTGGGGGGGGGTAGGGTGGGGAAGTACTGGGGATTGAACCCAAGGCCTTTGCCCTGGGCTATGTCTCTGGCCCCTTTTAAAATTTGTACTTATTTTTATTGTCATTACTATTTTTCCTTTTATGCAATCTCTCACTTATGCAGCTCTTATTTACTTAATAGTTGCTGGGCTGCAGGCCCTCTGTTGGATCCAGAACACTCAGTTCTTTTTTTTAATTTTTTTTTTTTTTTTTTTTGAGACAAGGTCTCACTAGGCAGTTCAGGCTGGCCTTAAGCTCACTTTGTAGCTCAGGCTGGTCTCGAACTCAACAATCCTCCTGCCTCAGCCTCCTGAGTGCTGGGATTACAAGCATGCGCCACCACGCCCAGCTAGAACACTCAGTTCTGCTACTGAGGATGTGTACAGTGACGGGGTTGGGGGGTGTCAAAGGCATCTCTGCACAGCCTGGATGTGAGCTCAAGTGCATGCAGCCCCTCTACCTCCTTGGCCTGTAGAGCTGTTCGCTCCAGACTTCAGTGTCGTCTCTGGGCTTTCTGCCCACAGCATGCAATTCTACTCTCATCAGAAACAAAACATGAGCTGGGTGTGGTTGCGCACGTCTGTGATCCCAGCACTCTGGGAGGCTGAGACAGGAGGAGGGAAAGTTTGAGGCAACTTAGCATCTTAGCAAGACCCCAGAGGGAGTCTTCTCATGCTTTCTATTGCTGCAGCTGTCACTGTGTGGCTGGACGTGCCATCTGCTTGCATGTTAGCCTTAGCCTATTACTGTTTTTATTTTGAAACAGAGACTCTGAATTACTAAGTAGTCTAGGCTGGGCTAGAACTTGCAATCTTTTTGCTTCGGCCTGCCATAGTGTTGGAGTGAGATGTGTGCTGCTTCAAGACTCTTGATGGTATTGTAAAGATAAATTGATAGATAGGTGCAGGGACCCGTTTCCAGTTTAAATAGTGCAGCTTTGAGAGGTGCCCCCCCCCCCTCCAGTGGTTTTGCTGCTGGAGGAGACCAGAGTCTCACTGGACACCAGCTCTTTTTTTTTTTTTGGCAGAACCGGAGATTGAACTCAGGCCCTTGCGCTTGCCGGGGAAGCCGGCACTTATTCCACTGAGCCATCTCCCTGGCCCCTAATAGCTCTTCTCAGTACTGCAGAGAAGCCACATGGCTGGCTCTTGAAGACAGTGATAGGGCGTCCCTTAGACTATTTCCGCACTTGCAAGTGCTCCATTCTGCAGGGCAGAGGCTTCAAAGTCCCTGGAAGCTGGTTTAGCATTGAAAATAGCTGGAGGAATGTATGCAGATGCTCACCCAGATTACTGCTTGTTTTGCTGCTTGCAGGCCCATCTCTCTAGGCTCCCACTAGGCAGCTTTGCACTCTTTAGGGCAAAGTTGTAAAAAGTGGTCCATAGTCAGTTGGGACAAGCAAGACTTTCGTGTATTCAAACATGGGGACTTAGCATGTTATGATTGAAATTTACTGTGGTAGGGTTTTGTTTTGTTTTGTTTACTTTTGTGAGTCAGGGTCTTACTGTGTAGTTTAAATCCTCTTTTTTTTTTTTTCTTGGAACTGGGGATTGAACTCAGGCCCTTGTGCTTGCCAGGGAAGCGCTTATTCCACTAAGCCGTATCCCCGGCCCTCTTACTGTGTAGTTTAGGCTCGTCTTAAGCTTACTGTGATGCCCAGGCTGTCTTCAAATTTGCAGAGATCCTCCTGTCTCCTCAGTGCTGGGATGACTGGCATGTACCACCATCTATGGGAGCTTTTTGTACTTAATTTGTTTCCCTTATGTTTTCACAGTGTACCTGGTGCAGGAAATTACTAAAGCGGATATTCCCCTGCCAGAGGGAGAGGTCAGTCCGCCTGCACCACCTCTGAAGCAGGTTCTAGAAATGCAGGTAACCTGACCCTAAGGTGGTTTGTTTTTGTTTTTAGTGGTACTTGGGATTGAACCCAGGGTCTTTGAGCCAAGCTATATCTCTAGCCCTTAAAAATTTTTATTTCTTGCTAGACTGTGCTGGAACTTGTGATCTTCTTGTCCCAGGCTTCTAGCCTCACAGGCCTGTCCATCACACCTGGCCCATTCTCTTCAGGTATAAGCCATGGGCTCCCTTCCAGGTGTCAGTGTCCAGAGGCCCATGAGAAGTAGGTTTCAGATCTGTCGCATGACATCGACAGCGTGCATCCTGGGGTCCTCCGTGTCTCCTAGCCTCTCCTCATACCCAAGGACTAAGGCCCCCAGCTGGGCGCTCACATCCTCACCAGATTGACCTGGCGCTGCCCCGCAGCTTTCAGGAGTCCAGTGAGGGCAGCAGACGGAACACCTTCCCCAGGCCCCGGCTGAGTCATGCACTAGTGTCTCCCTGAGAACCAGCTAGTGAGGATCCTGCCTGACTCTATAGCTGATTTCTCTGAGAAATGCTCAAGTGCCCGTTGCTGTTTATTAAGTTTTTAATGTTTTGGTATTTTGAGACAGGGTTTCTACATAGTTCAGGCTGGCCTTGAACTCATAGCAATCCTCCTGCCTCAGCCTCCCGACTGACTACCTGGATCACAGGTGTTCACTGTCCTGCCTGGCACTTATTGCTCATTGTAAACAATGAGTGTGGTGTAGCTGAGGCCCTTCCCTGCCAGTTGCTCTGCTCATCTGTCTGGGAGGAGGTCACATCACATGTGGCCTGCGGGTCTGGCCTGTCCATGGGTTGGTTATGATAGCATCGCAGACTGACTGCTCTTTCTAGTTGTATACAGCAGGGCACCTGGGGTGAGAGGAGTGTGTTAAGTGGCTTGTTTGGGTGTAGCTCACCATTCAGTGATGTGCTTTATGCGTGCTCTGCCTGTGTGTGTCTTTTGTTTTAATGCTGAAGGTCTGATAAGATTTGTTCTCAAGAGTTTATGTTAAAAAAAAAAAAAAAAAAAAAAAGGAGTTTATGTTCACATGCTTCTGTCAACTGCACATGCCCAGAAACTCTTAAGCTGAGACTAGGAAAAATGTATCTTTGGAAAAGATGATGTAAATTTTTTCTGTGTTGCAGATCCAAGGATTTAGCATAGGGCAGTGGTGGTGAACTGTGACACACTTGCTGCAGGGTGCTGATGTAGCCCTGGAGGCTCTGCAAGGTTTGCCATCCCTGGCAGTCAGGAGTGGGCAGGCACATGCAGGGAAAGGAGAAGCAGTGAGAAGAGAGGGGCCCAGCCTTCAGTGACTGCAGCTCGTGTGGGGTTACCAGGGACCTTTCAGACCTTGGTGTGTTTTCACAGGCTTATATAAACACTGCTTTTTAAAAAAATGCCACTGGCTTTGGTAACCCATAAAAGGGTTACTAGCTGTGGGGTGCAGTGACACACTCCTGTAATTTACTTTCTTGTTTTTGTTTTGATTTGCAATACTAGGATTGAGCCCAAGTCTTTTCCACTGAACTATATCCCTAGCCTGCTCCTCTCTACTTTTTTTTTTTCTTTTTAAATTTTAGACAGGTTCTCACCAAGACTTGTTTTTTTTGTGGTCATCCTGCCTCAGCCTCCCAGAGTGCTGGGTGCTGGGCATACATGAGCAACATCAGCCTGCTCCATGCTGTTCAGTAACTGCTGTCTTATTGTAGGAACAGCTGCAGAAGCTGGAGGTGGAGCTTCGGGAAGTCACCAAGAACAAAGAGAAACTGAGGAAGAACCTGCTGGAGTTGATTGAGTACACCCACATGTTGAGGGTGACAAGAACCTTCGTGAAGCGGAATGTAGAGGTCTGCGGTGGTTCTGGGTGGGGCAGGCCACTGCTTTCTGAAAATCTACTGGGAGTTCGTGTCTCCTTACCAACTCATGAGAAGCGATGAGAATGCTTCCTCAAAGGGGGAAGCTCCACCAAGCTGTGCTTTTTCCATTGGGTTATGGCACATGGAGAGAGTTCTAGGTGACTCCAGTGTTGGTTGGGTTGAGCCATAACAATACTTCTGGTTTCTAAGATGGTCTAACTTGCAGTTGAAAAAGTCTTTTTATGATCATGAGAGGAAATGGAATAGGGGAAGTTGAACCTTGAAGTTAAGTTTTCCTGAATTATTAAGGTTAAGGGGGAAAAAGTCTCTAATTTATGAGGATAAAGAAAAGGCTGTGTGTGGGAGATTCCAGGTTAGCTCAGTTGTTTAAAAGTGCCTCCTTACACAAACTCAGTCAGGTGCAGGGGACTGACTGGGGTTTGATTCCCAGCTCCACATGCTACACCAGAGTCCCCCTTAGGGCAGCCTGAGCCAGCCAAAAAAAAATCTTTATCAAGTGAGTGGACTAAAGTGCCTGCTTAGGCACAGTGTAGCAGCCGGGGTTCAATCCCTGCTGTACAGTGTGGGCCCCACCCCTGGGGCATGCCAAGATGAGGATAGAGACTGTACTTAGTGATGCGCACCTGTAATCCCAGCATTTGGGAGGCTGAAAACAGGAGGATCGCTAGGATTCCAGTCTTCGTAGTGAGACCCTGTAGACCCTGTCCTAAACACATAAAAAATAAAAAGAAAAGGCTGTGTGGTTGTTCTGCAGGCCACAGATCCTTTCTGGAAAATGCATGGGAGCAGAGGTGGTTGAGGTTTTGGAGTCTCTTGGATTGGAGAATGTTTGTGTAGCCTTTACAGATTAAGAATTGCTCATATGAGAAAGGGCAGATTTCCAAGTTGGGGGTTCTGGGTGCCGTGCCTGTCTAGTACAGGAAGAAGGTGTCTACTGTCACTTGATCTCACCAGAGCCCTGGTCAGGTTGTTGGCTTTGGTATTAAGCCATGCCCAAGTTTGTAGACGCCTAAGTGGCTGACAATAAAAAAATTGCTGTTTTGCGTATGAGAGCTGAGTTGCACACCCTGCTTGTCCTGGTACTTCGCACCTGGATCTGAGTAGTTCTTGACATGGCTTGGATGAACTTGTGTGGAAAGAATACATGAGATGTCGTCACTTGGAATGATGCATACTTGGTTTTCTGTCTCTTTCCAGTTTGAACCCACTTATGAAGAATTCCCTTCCTTGGAGAGTGAGTGTTTGCTGGATTACAGCTGTATGCAGAGGCTGGGAGCAAAGCTGGGGTAGGTGACAGGCAGGGTTGTGGGCGTCCCTGTGCTGCAGGGTGCTGGGGAGCACAGGTGAGGCTTGTTGGAGCAGGATTGCATATGAGAGCTGAGTTGCACACCCTGCTTGTCCTGGTACTTCACACCTGGGTCTGAGTGTGATCAGATCAGAGTACACCCTGTAGACTCTGTCCTAAACACATAAAAAATAAAAAGAACTCTTTCCTTAGGAGTTCAATCCCTAGCTCCTGTGCTTGCCAGGGACCTTAGCGACTCTCCATGCGCCTGGTGTAGCCAGCCCAGGTGGCACCAGCTCTTTTTTTTGGCAGAACCAGGGATTGAACTCGGGCCCTTGCGCTTGCCAGGGAAGCACTTATTCCACTGAGCCATCTCCCCGGCCCTTGTGTGATATTCTTGGAGACAAGGTCTTGCTAGGCTGCACAGGCCAGCCTCAGCCTTGTAATCCTTTTGCCTCAGCTTCCAGAGTGGCTAGGATGACAGGCATGTGCTACTGCACTAGGCCTCAGTTACACTTTTTTTTGGTCTATTGT
The DNA here is from genome assembly GCA_004027165.1 of Ctenomys sociabilis. NCBI lineage: Eukaryota > Metazoa > Chordata > Mammalia > Rodentia > Ctenomyidae > Ctenomys > Ctenomys sociabilis. The sequence goes on from PVKA01019891.1 coordinate 9,374, forward strand.
AATAAGATTTTTAAAATTATAAATATTCACCATATTTTTTATTGTACCTGATCCTTGAACTGGGTGTCTTTTTTTCTGTCTTTTGAGACAGGGTCTTGCTATGTAATTCGTGCTGTCCTTGAGCTCGCTTTGTAGCACAGGCAGATCTCTACCTGGCAATGATCCTTTTGCCTCAGCCTCCTGAGTGCTGGGATTATAGGTGTGTGCCACCATGCCTGACTTTTCAGTTATACTTTTAAAAGGATGTTTCAGGGTTGGCCAGATAGCTCAGTGGACTAAAGTGCCTGCTTAGGCAGATGCAGGGTCAGGGGTTCAGTCTTCAACATGTTGGGTCAGCCCTGCCCCCAGGACAGGCTGAGAGGTGACTGTGACTGGGTGTGGTGGGGTGCACTGTAATCTCAGCTCTTAAGAGGCTGAAAACAGGAGGATCACTAGGAGTCTGATCTGTGTGGTGAGACCCTGTAGATCCTGTACTAAATGCTTTTTTGTAAAAAAGGAAAAAAGAAAAGAAGAAAAAGACATTTCACACATGCTTTGTCTGGCGTTTGAGATGCTGTGTAGTGAGGGTTCTCAGCCTGACTTTATCATTTTGCCAGAAACGGGAGCCTTCGTGTTCTCCCGCTGCAGTTTCTGCTGACTGTAGCCTGTCCTCATGCCTCTCAGGTTTGTGTCTGGCCTCATTCAGCAAGGCAAGGCAGACGCGTTCGAGAAGATGCTGTGGCGAGTCTGCAAAGGGTACACCATCGTGACCTATGCAGAGCTGGACGAGTCCCTGAAGGACCCTGAAACCGTGAGTGCCTCTCTCAACCCCTTGAGCCATACCTGACTCACAGCACAGCAGGGCCAGAGGCACCGAAAAGCTGGCGTCCCATAGCCTCCACATGGCTTCTGTGCTTTAGGTACCAGTCCTAAGTCCCCAGATGCAGCATGCTAGCCTCACCATATGAACCAAGCTCCACATCTTCTTTTACAGAATCAGTTTTTGGTCCTGGGGATTGAACCCAGGGCCTTGGTATTGAGGTACATCCCCAATCCTTTTAAATTTTATTTTGAGACAGGGTCTCTAATAAGTCACTAAGTTGTCCTTCCTTTGCTGTATCCCTCCCTGTCAGTGTGAACCTCGAGAGCAGAGGTTTTATCCCATGCTGCTGTGTCCCTGGGCCTGTGCTGGTGAGGTGAAGAATTTACTTTGTTCTTGTCTATAGTGCTGGGCACTGGGCTTGGGGCACGCTAGGTGAGCTGTGCCGCCCCCATGTCCTCAGGTTCATAGAATTCTGCTTTGGTGCATATTTGTAAATGCATTTGATTCTCCTTACTCAGAGTAGTTATGTTCCTTTAAAGTTGCCATGAGCTGGGCGTCGTGGTACACACCTGTAATCCCAGTCCTTGGGAGGCTGAGGCAGGCAGAGAGGGAATTTAGGGCCAGCCTGAGCTGCACAGTGAGGCCCTGGCTCAAACTACAGAAAAGAAACACACAAAAAAGAAAAAGGTACATGCATGAACTTCTGACTCCTTGTTCTGCAGGGGGAGGTCATAAAGTGGTATGTGTTCCTGATTTCCTTTTGGGGAGAGCAGATTGGCCAGAAGGTGAAGAAGATCTGTGACTGGTAAGAAGCTGCACTTCATCTGATTTCTCTGTGTAGAGTTCTGCTTCTCTGAGCCTCCTGCTCCTGTGGAGAAGCCCCTGGCTCCCATGGCCTGCTGTTTTCTGTTATCTATTCTCTCTTTCTTCCTTTTTTTTTTTTTTAAAGGCAGATTCTCACTGTAGTTGGAGACCTTAAACTCAGGATGTGGCCCAGGCCAGCCTCAAACTCATAGGCATCCTCTTGCCTCAGCCTCCTGAGTGCCAGGGTTCAGGTGTGCATTCCACACCCAGCCTTAAAGGCCAAGCTCTTAATTACTCAATTTGTCCTCTCTTACCAGAGCATTACTTCAAATATTTAAAGAAGCAGTAGGGATGTAGTACATGCCTGTCATCCCAGCACTCTGGGGGCTGAGGCAGGAGGACCACAAGTTTGAGCCCAACCTGGGCAATTCAGTGACTTGTAGGACCTTATCTCAAAATTAAATAAAAAGAAAATTGAGCCAGGGAGATGACTCAGTGGAATAAGCACTTCCCTGGCAAGTGCAAGGGCCTAAGGTTAATCCTTGGTTCTGCAAAAAAAAAGAAAAAGAAAGAAAGAAAGAAAATTGGCAACATGTTAATAATATTTCCAGATTTGACTTTTTCCCTGGACTCAAGGTTTGATGTCACCTGAGGGTAGGCTCAGGTTTCCTGTTGGGCTCCCTATGAACTGCCCTGCCCCAGGGGCCGTGTGGCTACTGGCTCAGCCTCACCCTGACACCTTCTTGCTGGGCTGTCCCTGCTGTCCCTCCTCTCTTGGAGAAGCACTGCAATGGGGGATGTGGGGGACTGGGGAAAACTGCCTCTGGGAAGGAGCCACCGCTGGAAATCCCAGAGGAGCTGGCTGGGCTCCCAGGAGTGGCTGTGAGCCTATGTAACCATGGGGCAAGGTGCCTGCACCTCGGGCTCCTCAGTCTGGTCTGCGTGGGAGGAGATGAGCCTGCAGGAGTTGGTGCTGCTGGTGCTGGGGCTGCTCTCCCAGCTCAGCCATGCCTGACCCTCCCTCTAGTTACCACTGCCACGTGTACCCCTACCCCAGCACAGCTGAGGAGCGCAAGGAGATTCAGGAGGGGCTCAGCACGCGGATCCAGGACCTCTATACCGTGAGTGCTGGGCCTTTGCCACCTAAAGGAGCTGCCCCCGGGCTGCTTTTAGTCACTTAGGCACAGAGGAAGAGGTGGGACTTCAGAGTCTTTGGTCCCTCCAGTGTATCAGTTGTCACTCCTGACCACAGAGGACAGGCGAGCCTCCTGAGCAAGTATGGTGGCTGTCATTTCAGCTGCACTGTGGAGACCTTGACCCTCTTGGTGGCAGGTGGCAGGTGGGAGTTAAGACCCATTTTAGCTAAGGGGCTGTCTCAGAAGGGCTGCAGTGGACCATAGTGACTGGTGGGGTGACAGATAGGGCCTCCCTCCCACCACCAGGTGCTGCACAAGACCGAGGACTACCTGAGGCAGGTGCTGTGCAAGGCTGCGGAGTCTGTGAGCAGCCGTGCCGTGCAGGTGCGGAAGATGAAAGCCATTTACCACACGCTGAACATGTGCAGCTTTGATGTCACCAACAAGTGTCTCATTGCCGAGGTCTGGTGTCCTGAGGCTGATCTGCACGAGTTGCGCCAGGCACTGGAGGAAGGCTCGGTGAGGGCCTTTGAGGAGATGGGTGGCCGGGCTGCCTGGAGGACCAAGAAATAGGAGCTGCATGTGCTGTGGCAATGGTGCTGGGCAGAGTTTCAGAGAGCCGGTTCTCTGCCCTGTGTGTGGGTTTTTATTTTTTATGTTTTAAATGACATTAGAGACGAACCCGGGGTCTTTGTACTGAACTTTAGATCGTTTCTTTCTCTTGGGATAGGGTCTTGCTGAGTTGTTAAGTTATTGAAGCTACACTTGAATTTGCAGTCCTCCTGCCTCAGCCTCCCAGAGTGCTGGGGTTGGGGAATGTGCCACTGTGGCTGGCTCCATGTGTTTTGAATTCTGTTTTAGAGGCCAGGAGGTGACTTCTGCAGTTCTTCCACTGAAAGGTAGCATTATTGTAGTTTGGTTTTATCTTGGAGTTCTGTAACCACAGATAGCTGTGGATAGATGTCCTCGCTCCTGCTCTTTCAATGTCCAACAACCCTCCTTTCCTGGAAGTACCTGCTGTGTGCAGAGGCTGCATGCGTGTAGCCCACTCCCAGGACAGTTAGATAATTTCCAGTGTGCAAATGCCAGACTGCTATGACTCCTGGCCTGGTCATGTCATCCACAAGCCCAGCTATGTGCCACCTAAAGCCTGTCAGGACCTGCTTGCCCGTTTGGGTGACACTGCCACCTGGCGTTCTCTCTGGGGGTGCCTGGTGATTGTGGTTTCGTGCACCGTCTGAGCCTTTCACCATTTCTTGCTGGCCAGCAGGTCTTCTTACCAATTTCTGAGACCCTTTTCTAAATTTAACAGTAGAGAGGCTTGGGCGCACTGGTCCAGGCAGCATTTCAGTTCCTCCTTGCCTCTGCTTGTATCTCCAGCTCCCTCTTCTATCACTGAGAGAGAGAGAGAGAGACAGAGAGACAGAGACCGAGACAGAGACTGAAAGACCGACAGACAGAAAGGCCTCAGCTGCAGTTTTGTGTTGACTGTGGGTTCCCAACTGCCTCTGCATGGCGGCTGTCCCAGCCTTCCCCTCCCTTGGCCCCCAGTTCCTGTAGGAGACCACAGCCCCACCTACCCAGGGACCTGTTCTCCCCCGTACTCCTGCTCTGAATGGTGTTGCATCACCCACTGTTGCCACACCCAGCCTGAGGGGGCTGCATCTACGGTTTGTTGGGCACCTGCTCTCCTTGTTCATGGACAATAGTGGTTTTCTGTTTTGTATGAAGAGGGAGAGCGGCGCTCTGATGCCCTCCTTCCTGAACATCGTCCCCACGAAGGAGACGCCACCCACGCTCATCCGTACCAACAGATTCACCGAGGGCTTCCAAAGCATTGTGGACGCCTATGGTGTGGGCAGCTATGGCGAGGTGAACCCAGGTGCGGCCATGCGGCGTCCTCACGGGCTGCCTGGTTCCTGCTGAGCCCAGGGAACATGGGGGACATGGGAGTGACCACAGAGTGAAGAACACCCTACCCTGTTTCCGCAGCCCTCTTCACCATCATCACCTTCCCATTTCTGTTTGCTGTGATGTTTGGGGACTTCGGCCATGGCTTCGTGATGTTCCTGTTTGCCCTCCTGTTGGTGTTAAATGAGGATCATCCCAGACTGACTCAGTCATGGGAGGTGACACAACCCGCAGGGCTGGTGGTGGGTGAAGATGGCTGTGTCAGCATGTACCTGCTACCTCAGTGCTGGGGACATCTGTCATCACACCAAGGAGTTTTGTTTTTGAGGCAGTGCCTTGCTATGTAGCCCCAGCTGGCTTTGAACTCTCAGTGACCCTCCTACCTTGGTCTCCCTAGAGGACGGGCTACGCCTGGGGATCTCTGAGGAACAAGGTGGATGGGCCTTGCTGAGTACATGCTGACAGGGTTGTGCTCCTGCTCTCCCCAGATCATGAGGATGTTCTTTAATGGCCGTTACATCCTCCTGCTCATGGGCCTGTTCTCCGTGTACACGGGACTCATCTACAATGACTGCTTCTCCAAGTCAGTGAACCTCTTTGGCTCAAGCTGGAATGTGTCTGCCATGTACAGCTCTGGCCACACCTCGGAGGAGCACGGGAGGATGGCCCTGTGGAAGTGAGCAGCAGTGCAGGGTGGGGTAGGGCGGGGCACGGGGGCTTGACACCAGCCTGCTGCTGCCTGCCGGGTGACCATGCCTCTGCCTTCTGCTCCAGTGACAGCATCGTGAGGCACAGCCAGGTGCTGCAGCTGGACCCAAGCGTCCCCGGTGTGTTCCAAGGCCCTTATCCGTTTGGGATCGACCCTGTGAGTGCATTGTCAGCCCTGCTCCCTGTTCCTGAGGCAGGACTGTGGGTCACAGCCCTTTTCTGGTTGTGTGGCCCAGTTCAGTGTTGGGAGGGAAGAGAGGGAGGTGTGGTGGACCCCAGGACCTGGATGGTCAGGTTCTTATCTCTGTGCATGCACACACTCTGCCAATGTGTCCCACCAGTGAGTGTCCCCTAGTTAGGTCCATATCTGGGGTGTGCAGTGCTGACAGCGGGGAAGCTGGGGCTCCTGTGCCTTATCTCCCGGCCCCTTCCTGAGTGACTCTCCAGGTACCCAGAGTCTGAGTGATCTAGAAAGACATCTGCAGGGTGCTCACAGGAGGATGAAGTAGCCCCAGGTGTCACGGTCCTCTCTCCCCACCCACTGGCAGACTGCTTGGACAAGGTGGGATCACAAGATGGGGCCCCTCTTGCCCCCCAGGTTACCGTGGGATTTGTGTGCCAGGCCAGCACCATACCACAGAGCCTTCTTCAGGTTTTGTGCTGCTGTTGTGTTGGGAGGTTTTTTTTTGCGGTACTGGGGATTGAACTCAGGACGCTGAGCTTGCCGGGCAGGTGCTTATTCTACTGAACTATCTTACTTACTCTGTCTTGGGAGTTTGACCCAGGACCCTACACAGACTAGGCAGATGCTATAGCACTAAGCACCAGCCCCCACCCAGCCCTTTTTTATCATTTATTTTTCATCTTAAGACAAGTTGCCCACATTGGCCTCCAACTCTTAATCCTGCTGCTTTGGCCTCTTAAGTAGCTGGGTCTATAGGCATGCCCCATCATGCCCAGCTGGAGTTAGAGCATGTCTTAGAGCAGTCAGAGTTGGAATGATATAGATGTCATCGTGCAAATATAGTAAGGAACAAATGGAGATGCGGAATGAAGAGCAGCCTGGCATTCTCCTGAGTCCTCCATGTAGCCAGGGCTGTGTTCAGCCTCACCTCGAAGCAGCATCTGTGTAATTCAGTCTTTTCCTAGAAACTTGAAAAATGTTTACAGCAGTGTCGTAAGAGAGGCCACTTGGCAGCCAGACACCACTAATCTCTGAGGAAGGCATGGTGTCTTGAGTGCTGCGACAGGAGAGAGCTCAAGTGCGGTGTGTGGGGCAGCAGGGGAGGCTGGCTCAGGGTCTGGTGGCATTTAGCTTCAGCAGTAATGCAAGGACTGGCCATGGTTCTGAGGAGAGCAGCACCCCTGTGGAAGTCTGGCCCCCCCAGTCCTATGTGTGCTGCTCTGAGGCTGCAGAGCAGCTGAAATACCGGTTTGTTCTCCACTCCCACCTGGATATGGTTCTGCCTCAGCCTTTGCATTCTAAGGGTGCCTGTCAATGCCTGTCGGAGGCTGTAGCTAGCAGTGTGGGGCCACCTGGCTGGCCTCCCCTCCTCCCCAGGCACTCTTGACATGGCTCATTCATCTAAATCAGGCAGGCTAATGGCTCTCCGCTTTTTTCCTCTAGTCCCCAGCCATAAATAGTTCTCCTAAAATCTTTTTTTTTTTTTTTTTTTTTTTTTTTTTTTTTTTTTTTTTTTTTTGTCTTTTTGAAACAGGGTCTCACTATGCAGTTCAGTCTGGCCTTAAGCTCACTTTGTAGCTCAGGCTGGTCTCGAACTCACAACAATCCTCCTGCCTCAGCCTCCCGAGTGCTGGGATTACAGGCCTGCGCCACCATGCCCGGCTATCTCCTAAAATCTTAGTTTTACTTAAAAAGAATCCTAATTTTTGAAAAAGGAAGAAGCTGGCCATGGTGGTGCACACTTGGGACCTGGCCTTCTGGGCGACTGAGGCAGGACGGTCTCAAGCTAGAGCCCACCCCAAAGAATTCAACAAAGGAGTCAGATCCTGTCCAAAAATAAAAAGTGTGGGGGATACAGCTCAGTGCAAAGGCTTGGGGTTCAACACTAAAGAAACCCAGAAGAGGGGCTAGGGAGATAGCTCAGTGGCATAAACACCTGCTTGGCAAGTGCAAGGTCCTGAGTTTGATCCCTGGTACTGCAAAAAAAAAAAAAAAAAAAAAGAAACCCAGGAGGCTGGAGGCCACCAGTCATGCCTGCATGTGGAGCTGGGGAGTGCTGTGAGGAGACCCAGTCCCTCAGGAGCAAGACACTAGCTCAAGGGCCTGCTCCCCTCATGTCCAGCTGGGGGAAGGGAGCATTTCCAGAGGAGGGCATGGTGCCGAGTGGACAATGGACCCTTTGGCCTCCCAGCCACTAGTGCCTTCTTTGTCGAGGTTTCGAAGCTGCATGGTCATGTGCACACAGGGCAGTCTCTCCCTAGGACTTCTGGGAGAAGTGTGGCTCACTGAGGAGATGTGGGAGGACATAAGCCTCCACTTGGTGGGTGGCCTCGAGTGTCACCTGTTGACATTAAAATACTTCCTTTTTCTTTTGTTTGGTCTTAGATTTGGAACTTGGCCACAAATCGCCTCACCTTCCTAAATTCTTTTAAAATGAAAATGTCTGTGATCCTAGGAATCATTCACATGACTTTTGGTGTCATTTTGGGAATATTTAACCATTTGTAAGTACACATTTTTTTCAGAGCTATGTTCTGTATGCAGCTTGGCTATCACAGAGTGGACTCTTGGTGGCGCCTGTACAGGCTCCTGGGTGGGATTCTTTCCTTCTCCTCAGATGTACTGTGCATCTCCTCTCAGCTTTATGGAGTTTATATACTAGCGCAGAGGCCCATGCCATGCAAACCCATGGTTACTTCCAGAAGTGAATTTTATCATACCCTTTATTATTACTATTTTATTTCTGTATTTTAGAGAAGGGTCTCACTACTAGATTGGACTTGTAGTGATCCCCATTTTTAGCCTTCCAAGAGCTGGGAATACAGACGTGTGCCACCACACTCAGTCTCATTGTCTGTCTGAGTGCACACTTGGGGTGGGGCTGGCATGACTATCATACTGTTTTCTAATTTTGTAAATTAGCTGTGCATGGCGTGGTGGTGCATATCTGTAACCCCAACACTCCGGAAGCCAAGGCAGGAGGATCCCTGCAAGGCTTGGGGCAGCCTGGGCTCCATAGCGAGATCAAGGCCAACCTGAACTGTCTCAAAAAAAGAAACAATAAGAAAAATAAAGAGGTTTTGTTTTCATTTTGTTGATGAGGACTAGCATATTAGAATTTAGAGCTTGTATCCTTTTTTTGTAACCAGAACATCAATTCTTAATTTTTTTGTAGTACTGAGGATCAAACTCAGGTGCACTGATATCTCCCCAGCACAATAGTCCATTCTTTTTTTCTTTTTCTTTTTGAAACAGAGTCTCACTATGCAGTTCAGGCTGGCCTTAAGCTCACTTTGTAGCTTAGGCTGGTCTCGAACTCACAACAATCCTCCTGCCTCAGCCTCCCAGGTGCTGGCATTACAGGCCTGCGCCACCATGCCCGGCTCTCAATAGTCCATTCTTTTAACCGTACTTTAAATTTTAACATACTGGAATCCTGAAAAACATTTATGCAATGTAAGATAGAACTTCCTGAACCCAGTGTCACCAGCATCTTGTGGCATCCAATGAAGTCACCAAGGAGTTGGCCAGGTTGGTGGTGCACACCTATAATCAGTACCAGGGAGGCTGAGGCAGGAGGATTGCTGTGAGTTCGAGGCCATTTGGGCTCCATAGAGGCCAGTTGGGCTCCATAGTGAGTTCAAGGCCACCCTGGACTACACAGACCCAGTCTCAAAGAGCTGCACCCAAGGAGCAGCTTTGAGGAGGCTTTGGCCACACGGACTTTAGTCATTTCTGCCACCCTCATCTCCATCCCCTTTGGGCTGAACTGGAGCACAGGCACTGAGCCTCACAGACACATGCTATGAACTCTAGGTGGCCTGTGTGGTTTAGGCTCCAGGCTTTAGGGGACCATATACTCACCAAGGCTACATGTGTCTTCACCCCAGGCACTTCCGGAAGAAGTTCAACATCTACTTGGTCACTGTGCCTGAGCTCCTTTTTCTGCTGTGCATCTTTGGGTACCTCCTCTTCATGATCATCTACAAGTGGCTGGCGTACTCTGCCACCACCTCCAGGGCGGCGCCCAGCATCCTCATCGACTTCATCAACATGTTCCTCTTCCCAACCAGCCAGGCCAGTGGCCTGTATCCTGGCCAGGTGAGCTACCCCTGCTTCCGGTCAACAGGCTGGGTCAGGGTGCTCTGCATACCCTTCTGGGAACCACGTGGCCTGTGACGCTGAGGCGGTACTCAGGGTTCACTGCCCTGCTGGATGCAGCCTGCTCTGCTGTTTCCTTGAGCTGCAGCTTTGTACTTTTTCTGTGCCTGTTTCCTCATTTGCAAAGGGAAAAAAGGACACTGCTCAGTGTAGCAAGCTGAGGGGTCTTGCAGGCCTGGCCACATTCCTGGCTACACCCTGACTCACAAGGTGCTGTGTGGCTCATCCTGGGCTTCTCCCAGCTTGTCTCTGTTCTCTGTCTTGTGGGCCTATGAATGAGCATGGTGCTTGCGGCCCTGCCCTGCCCTCCAGACTTGCAACTCAGCTTACAGATTTTGGGCTTTGTCTATGAGCAGATTTGTAATTCTTTTCTTTGTTCCTTGTTTATTTTCCTTTTGGTATGTAGATTGAACTATTAGGCTGCTATACCACAGGCCTTTTTGTTTGATTTTGAGATAGGGTCTCACTAATTTTCCCAGGCCAGCTTGAACTTGTGAGCCTCTTGTTGCAGCCTCTGAGCTGATCTTTTTGAACTTTTTGGGTTTCTGTTTTTATTGTTTTATTTCTATTTCTCTTGATGATTTTGCAAAAATGCCATTGTTCCATTGAAAATTTAGAAGGATGCAGGTACAGACAGTGCAGTGGGGCATTGGTACTGTGGTTGGAAAGATCAGCGCGGGGTGGCCTTTGTCACGCACTGCTGCATACCTCCAAGTACACAGGTGTGTGTTCTGACTGTTCTTTCTCGGTTTTTATAACAGCCCCACAAGGTAGGTGGTGGCCTCTGCTGTGCTGATGACAGCCTGCAGCCCAGGGAAAGCAGTGACACAGGAGCTGGCAGAGCCAGGATTTGAACCTGGGTCCTCCTGATCGAGCAGCCCAGGGCTGCTGAGGCTCTGCCTGTGGCTCCTGCCTCTCCTGGCCTTTTAGGGGATGTTGGTGGTACCAGGGTAGCACAGGTGACCCTGGGAGCCTATTTCTAGCAAGCAGTGACCCTGTGGTGACAAGCCCTGGACAGTGTGCTGCTCATTTTGACCCTGAAGCTGAACATACTGCATGGCCTGTGTGTGCTTTGCTTATGTGGGTATGGCTGCGCATGCTCGTTAGTGCTCTGCCTGGCCTGTGCCCTCGGCTGCTGCTTGTATGTTTGTGGCTCTGGAGGTCGAATGCAGGGCCTGCACTGAACTCCATCCCAGTCCCTGAGACAGGGTCCTCCTGAGTTCCTGAGCTACCCAGGCTGGGCTCAAATCTGCTGTCCTGCTGGAGGTTTCTATTTCCCTCTTACAGTGCTTTCAATGATGGGGAGATGGCTCAGTTGAATAAGCACTTGGCCTGGCAAGCGCAAGAGCCTGAGTTTAATCCCCGGTTCCACAAAAAAAAAAAAAAAAAAAAAAAAAAAAAAAAATATATATATATATATATATATATATATATACACATATACATACATATATACATACATATATACATACATACATACACACACTTTCAGAAAATCATTAGCTGGAGTTCAACTCCATGTAGAGCTTCGAGCTTTCCTGAATTCTCTTATTGGTCTAAACAAAGTAGTGCTTGGCCACTGAGTCACTTGTGTTACTTGTCAGTGCTGGTATTGGCCTCTGTTGTCTGCCCAGCCAGTGTGACTGGTCACTCCCATTCCTGGTACGCCTGCCCTGTCTGGCATCCGCCAATGTGCCCAAATGTCCTAACCGGTCTCCTGTACCCGACAGGCGTACATCCAGAGAGTGCTGCTGGCCATCACCGCACTGTCTGTGCCTGTCCTCTTCTTGGGAAAGCCGCTGTTCCTGCTGTGGTTGCATCATGGGCGCGGGTGCTTCGGTATGAGCCGGGTAAGTGTGGCCTGGCTACATGTCATGAGGCAGATCTGCTTTTAGGTTTTGGTTTTGGTTTTTTGAGATAGGGCCTTTCTGTGTAGTCCAACCTGGCCTTGAAAATGGGGGTGATCTCTTGCCTCAGCCTCCCAATACTGGGATCACAGGTGTTGTACCAGTGTCCAGCTACAGGCCTGCTTTTAGTTAAGCAAGGGCTGGTGTGGAAGCCACTGGCCCCAGGTGCTGGTGCAGAGCCAAAGCCTGCTTTGGTGGGGCCACTGATGTTACCCCTTAGGGATGGCTTGGGGAAGGGTCCTTTGGGTCCCAGGCGTGTGCCCCCATCCCGCTCTGGGCCAGAGGCTATGAGGACCGTGGCCTTCAGCCCAGCTTTCCCCAGGTTCTCACTTCTTAATTTCCCTTATAGAATATTACTTTTTTCTTTTTTTGTTTCTTGTTTTTTAGATAATATTATGAAAAATAGAAAATGTGGAAAATCCAGACAGTCTCTAAACTCTTCCTTTTGGTTATAAGTAGGTCTCCTTTGTTGAATTTCTTTTCAGATTCTGTTTTCTTTTACTTTTTAAGACAGGATCTCACTATATAGTTCAGGCTGGACTTGAACTTGCTATGTAGTATAGGCTGACCTCAAACTCACAGTTATCCTCCTGCCTCAGCCTCCCAAGTGCTGAGATTACAGATGTGTGCCTTTATGCCCAACTTTTTTTTTTTTTTTTTGGCGGGACTGGGGATTGAACTCAGACCCTTGTGCTTGCCAGGGAAGCGCTTATTCCACTGAGCCATCTCCCGGCCCCTTTATTTACTTTAATTTGAGATGGGGTCTTGCTGAGTTGTGCAGGCTGACCTCAGAGTTGGAACCCTCCTGTCTCAGGCTCAGTGACTGCTGTTATAGGAGTGGGGCACTGCACCTGAAAGTAACATGCACTTTTACTTAGTGTAGACAGGCCAGACACCCACATTCTAGCACGTGTTAAAGTTTCCTTTTAAAGAGTGTTCAGTATTCCACTGAGTGGATATACTGCTTAGTTTTTCTTTTTTTTTTTTTTTGGCAAAACTGATTGAACTCAGGCCCTTGCACTTGCCAGGCAAGCACTTATTCTACTGAGCTATCTCCCCAGCCCATGCTTAGTTTCTCATCACTGAGACAAAGTACCCAACACTCGCATGTGAAGGGAGGGAAGGGTTAGTGGCTCACAGTTTGCAGAGGTTTCAGTCCGTAGTCAGCTGGCACCACGGTAGGGGCAGGTGCAGGAGGAACAGTCCATGCTAGGGCAGGCAGCAGCGGCACATTGAGCCTTTCCCTTTTACCCCACCCAGGCTCCAGGCCTTCTGCTGGTGCTGCTCACACCTAGAGTGGGCCTTCCCTCCCCAGTAAGTCATTCAGTCACATGCAGAACTGTGTTGAGCCAGTCAGTGAATTAACCCGGTGTCGCAGCCATGTCTGGTGTATCATGCGCCTGTGGTCTGGTGGTTCCCCAAGCCCCACGCTCCCTGACTTTTGGCCCTTGAGAGTGATGCTGCTAGGAGTGATGCTGCATGAATAGCTCTTGGAGTGTCTGCTTCCACTGTTTGGGAGCTACACTGCAAGTGCAAGTGCTGGGTCACACAGCATGCCACGTGTCATTTCCAGGTGCGGCCACACTCTCTACAGTGCTGCCCTGTCCTCCTTTTCCACTGGCACCATACCTGGCTTCCGGGTTCTCCACACCCTTGCCCACAGGTGTCTCTGTCCTCTCCTCTCCACCCCATAGTAGTTGGCTTAAGGGCAGAAAGTGTTTTCATCTTTAGAGATTTTTTTCTTCTCAAGAAGCTGAATCATTACATGAACCCATGTGAATTTTGTCACCTGTGAAGGGTCCTAAGCCTGTTCGCTTTCTCCTTAGAGTGGCTACACACTTGTGAGGAGAGACAGCGAGGAAGAAGTGTCTTTGCTGGGAAACCAGGACATAGAAGAGGGCAGTAGCCAGGCCGAGGCCGGATGCTGGGAAGTGATGTGTGAAGAGGTAATCCTTTCATTTGCTCTTGATGAGCTTGCTTAAGTGGTGAGGCTTTTGTAGAAATGAGATCACTGTGAGAGTGACACCAGCTGCTGATAATCTCAGAGAACAGCAGGGCTTGTGCGGGCCTCCCCACCCTATCCGGGTCCTGCAGTTAATGTAGCACACAGGTCTGATAGTGCACTGTTCAGTCATTCCCCTTTTCACTGGGATTTAGAGTGTCATCAAGGCAAGTTATGGTCAAAGTGACTTTGGCATGAAGGACTTTGCTTTCAGAAGCTCCCCACAGAAGCCAGAGTTTTTTCATAGGTGCAGGAATAAAGAATGAACCCCTAGGTCACACTGGCTTCAAAGGGAGTCCCAGTTCACCTGGGACAGAGCAGTGCTGATTTCAGGCATGGCTTGCCTCTGAGTTGACCAAATCTCCAGTTCCAAGAGGCTGTGCTTGGGTTTGTTTTCTGTTCCCAAGCTGACTAGCCCCATGATGTTAGGGTCACAGGCAGCCCTGGACTTTCTTTGCTTTTCAGCCAGAGCTGAAAACATCTCCCTGCACCCCACTCTTCAGGGACCCAAAGGAGAGGAGAGGCCTTCTGGGCCCAGCTGCGTTGCTTGCTTACCACCGGTGGTGGCTGGCATCTAGGCATGGTGAGGCTGCAGTAACGGAGCACTGCACACTGATGTTCATGTGGCTCAGGGGTGGTTTCGAGTTATAGAAGCCAGCTCAGGATCCCCGGTGGGTTTGGGTTCCTTGGAGGCCTCTCAGCATGTGCAGTCCTGAGGAGGGTGTGTCTCCCTAAGGTCACCAGTGCTGTGGGATCAGGGCCCCACCCTCAGCCCCTACTTTAAAGGAACTGTGTCCACATACAGTCACTTTAGAAGTAAGGGTGTAGCATAGGTATTTTGGAGGAAAAACAAGTCAGTCCACAGAAACTCTGAGTGGTCAGGAGAAGAAATAGTGTGCCCAGGATGGCCAGCACTGTCCTAGACAAGCAGAAGACAGCATGTGCACACCCCTGACCTTATTTTCTTAGAAACTATTCAGCTGCTTAATAAAGACAAGCAAAAATTTCTCATCATTTTGCTATTATGTAATTCAGTGTTTTGATTTGGGATGGTTAAGAATTAATCTCGGGATGATGGAACAATGAAAAGTGGAGCTGGTATAAAGCTGAGAAGCATCTCACCCAGGGTTTTGCTGTCTCAAGCACCCTGTCTTTGTCACATTCCCATCATGGGAATCCAGTGCGTGCACCCATGACTCCCAAGAGGAGAGTTGCTTGGCCTATTTTGGGGGTGTTCAGCCCATGGTCTCCTTGCTCCATGGGGAGGCCCAGCTGCTCTGGGCATCCAGGAAGCAGAAGGGAGGAGCTGGGGCTGGAAGCCACGATCCAGGTCACACCGCAGGGGTCATGTGCAGCATGCCCCAGTTCCTAGCAGCACACTCAGCCAGGAGCTCACCCACAAGTGAAGCTGCAGCTGAGTCTAGTGCCCCTGGTTCCAGCAGTGTGGTGACACTGGGGCACATTGGGGTCAAGGCATAAAGGATCCTTCCACTTTCCCTCTTGGCCGTTGCTCTGCCCATGAAGCAGCTAAGCCACTGTCTTCTCAGATGTGCAGCACCTTCTCAGCCTGGCGTGGGATCTCATCAAGTTCCCTAAGGGGTGGCTGTTGTGGCTGTCACCTCCTCTAGTTGGATGCCCACAGTTCATGTCAGGGAAACTGTGGCTGTGGAGCTGGTCAGCCTTGCTGTCCTTGCCCTACCATGTCCCAGAGGCCATCCTTCCCTTGGGCCCCTGGAGATAGGCTTGGAGTTGGGAGCAGCATGGATGCTACGTGTCTAACGTGAGTCTGATTTCTCTTCCAGTTTAACTTTGGAGAAATCCTGATGACACAGGCCATCCACTCCATCGAGTACTGCTTGGGCTGCATCTCTAACACTGCATCCTACCTGCGGCTCTGGGCACTCAGCCTGGCCCATGCACGTAAGCTGCCTGCTGGAAGCCCATGCAAACTGGTGCTAAGGGACCTACCCTGTCTGCAAGGCTCCGTGGCTCTGACTCTGGCTCCGCTCCAGCTGCCAGAGCCCACTGGATGGATGCAGCGTGTAAAGTACTGGCTCCACAGGAGAGCTTTTCAGTCCATATAGCACAGAAATAACTTGCTGCACACGGGCGCAGGCCAGTCCCTCAGCTTTCAGCCCATGGTGACGGGGCACCCCGCACTGACAGCAGAGCTCGTGGTTGGGGCCTGTGAACCCACCACAGTTGACAGGCCTGGGCACTCCTGCGGGCCATCAGCCACCCAAGAGGAGACAGGGATGCTGGTCTTTTCTTTTATTAAAAGATAGAGAAAGAAAACACTTTAACATTCCATGCTGCTAATATTTAAGAATAGATTTATTGCGTCTTCATTTCCTTTCACATCTGTGACTGACAGTAAGATGGCGTTCATGTTTCAACAGAAAGTGACCCTGTGGCCATTCCCTTTCAGAGCTGTCTGATGTGCTGTGGGCCATGCTGATGCACCTAGGGCTCCGTGTGGACACCACCTTTGGGGCTCTGCTGCTCTTCCTGGTTGTCGCTGTCTTTGCAGTTCTCACCATCTTCATCCTGTTGGTCATGGAAGGGCTTTCTGCTTTTCTGCACGCCATCCGCCTGCACTGGTGAGTGTGCGGTGTGGCCTCAGACCTGGAAGCTCTTCCAGATGTATGCAGTACCCCCAGCACTATTTGACACATGCTAGTTCTTTTTTGTCCTGTGTCTTAGTCACTTTCTTGTCACCAGGACAAAATCCTTGACACCCACAGCTTAGGGAAGAAGAGGCTGCGTCTGGCTCATGGGTTCAGGGGGTTGGGACCTTGGTCTGCTGGTCCTGACCCAAGCAGCAGTGGAAGGAGAGCTGACCCCCTCCCCCCGGGGCCAGGGAGCAGAGCGCACGGGAGGAACTGCTCCCTCGTAGCCAGTCCTCACTGTCCAACAGCATGCTGGCTCCAGCACCCTGGAGCCTTATCTCCTAACAGCCTCTGCACACAAGAGCACTTGGGGAACGTTCCTGACTGAGGCATACTATTTTAGCGTCTGTTCACATCCTCTGATTGAATTGTAATTTGTACTGACAAGTAAAAGCAAGCTTGTGCTTGTAGAATAACATGTTTCATGCCCTTTAAAAAAATACATTTTGGGGGTCCAGGGAGATAGCTCAGCTACCTCAGTGCATTCCTGGTAAGTGCAAGGACCTGGGTTCAATCCCCAAAACTGGGCATGATGGTGCACTCTGGTATTCCCAGTGCTGGGAGGCTGAGATAGGAGGATCACTGTGAGTCTGAGCTGTGTAGTAAGACCTTGTACTGTCTCATATATATATATATATATAGAATGAATGGGACAGTATCTCACTATGCAGTGTAGGCTGACCTTGAACTCCTGATGATTCTCCTGCCTCAGCCTCCTGAGTGCTGGAACTACAGGCTGCCAGCATGCCCATCTGCTTCCTGCCTTCTGTGCTGGCTAAAGGAGAGGTTTATTTTGGCTCACAGGCTGTAAGTTTCAGTTGATGATTGCTGGCTTCTAGGGAGGGAGTGTGGCCGAGGGGGCTACTGGAGGAGAAGCTGCTCATAAGAAGCAGAGAGCTAGGAGGAGAAGGGAGGGAGGTGACCAAATCTCTTGGCAGATCAGATGAGATCTAAGCCTGTCACCCAGGGGCATTTCAGAAACCTGCCCATGAGGCATGGGACTTGGGGGCGGCAGGCAGATCAATAGGGACCATATTGGCTTCCTGTGCGCTCCTCAGTCATAGTACCTGCATCTGGCTCCTCCTGCGTGCACAGTGGCCTTAGTGGGCAAAGGGGCTCCTGGTCCCTGCAGGGTCTGGTAGTGTGGAGGTGGTATCCACTGGCCTCTCTGTCCTCTTCAGGAAAGCACCTGTTGGGGACAGGGTGCTGACCTGAGTAGCTGTCATGCCAAGAGTGCATGCAGGGGAACAGTGTCGGTAGAACTGGTTTTTTAAAATTTGTAAATGTTGTTTGCAGCAACCTAGGGATGTTACTTCAGTTTTCACTAATATGTGGTGTTCTTTTTGTTCTTTGTTTTGTAGGGTAGAATTTCAGAACAAATTCTATGTTGGTGCAGGCACCAAGTTTGTTCCTTTCTCGTTCAGTCTGCTTTCGTCGAAGTTCAGTTGCGACGATGATGTGGTGTGATCATCTGCCCGCTGTCACCAGCAAGCTTTCAGATTAGTGGAGAATTATCATGTGAAGAGTTCCACCTGTCAAGATTATGAGAGGAAAAATCTCTGCCTTACAGTGTAGCCAAATGATTCTCTGAGATATACCTCCTCCTCCTCACATTACAGGTCGTGTGAGCTGGCCAGTTTCAGATGCACACACTTCTTTTATTATAAACACAGGATAGGTTAATGCCAAATGTCATGTTAAAATGATTTTTAAAAATACAGGACTGGAAAAGCCAATTTTGAATGGCTAATTGAAAATGGTCTTAGATACTTGATTCCTGTTGAACTTCATTAAAAATACAAAGAATTATTCTGTCACTGGAAGTTATCAAAATATTTCCCAACAGCTGAAGTAATGCGTAGGGGGTTTTTTTTGCTTTTTTTTTTTTTTTTTTGTCTTTTTTGAGACAGGGTCTCACTATGCAGTTCAGGCTGGCCTTAAGCTCACTTTGTAGCTCAGGCTGGTCTCGAACTCACAACAATCCTCCTGCCTCAGCCTCCCAAGTGCTGGGATTACAGGCCTGCGCCACCACGCCTGGCTCTTTTTTTTTTTTTTTTTTTTTTTTTTTTTTTGCTTTTTTTTATTGAGTGGTAAATACTCAAGAGATTCATTTATTCTGCTTGACTAAAATATGCAAACCGTTTTTACTATATGCTATCTAGAATTACAGGTAGGGATTTATCTCCACAGTTTTGCTTTAGTAGTTGGAGAAAGTGGGATAATATACTATTTAGTAAATGCTTCTCCCACTTGTATAATTTTAAAAGACTATTGTCTTTATGTAAAACCACTTATGAAGACTACATTGGGAAGATAATCTGTATTCTGAGCCTTAAACCTGGAGAAGAGAAAACAGCTACAATTTGAATGAGGGTGCTGGTGGGTGGTATGACTGGTGCAGAACGATGTGTGCTGAGAGGACAAAAAGTAATGTTTGTATATTTTTATAACAAAATGTGAATTAAGATATTTTACCATAAAGAGATTGCACTTTTCCTGGAGAACAGTATAATTTTTTACTTTTACACTAATTCTAAATAAAGGTCTGATAAAGGTAGTTAGGGTTCATTTAAACCTTTAAAAACTGTTTAGATCAGTTGAAAATGAATTCATATGAAGCCATTAATATTTATAAAGTTGAACTTTTTTTTTTTTTTTTTTTTTTTGTCTTTTTAAGACAGAGTCTCACTATGCAGTTCAGGCTGGCCTTAAGCTCACTTTGTAGCTCAGGCTGGTCTCGAACTCACAACAATCCTCCTGTCTCAGCCTCCTGAGTGCTGGGATTACAGGCATGCGCCACCATGCCCGGCAAAGTTGAATTTGCCATTTTGCTTGACATGTGGTGTTGCCTGAATTTGAGTCAGTCCTGCTGAGTATTTCAGTTAGTCTGTCTTGTAAACTGTGTCTGTGTTTCACATCTTAATGTTTTAGATCAATGTTTTCAGAATGAAGTGTGCTGTGTTCCCACGCTGGTAAATTTGTGCATGACACGTGAAGGTCCTGTTTGTTACCCCACCACTAGTTGAAACCGGGTGCACCACATCCGAGCAGATCTCAGGTGACTTTACTTGTCCCTGCTGGCTGAGGGATGGTGGCTGAGCAGCATGGGCTAGGCCTGCTACACCTGAGCTCTGCTCTCTCCTGGTGCTCAGTCGCCTGGCCTGGTGGAAGGCAGTGCTGGGAAAACCCTGGAGTCCGCCCTGCCCCAGGAGCTCCATTTTCTCAGAGAAGCTGACGCCCTGCCCTGCTTCCCTGCAGCCCTGTCCCATGTGGCACCCTCATTACTGCAATATAATAGTTTGTGGCAGTGACAGTGGCCACTAATGTGTCCCTAGGAAGCCTAGACTTCATGGCACTGTTACAGTGTTTCTGCTCTCTCAGGTGACTGTCAAGGAGGTCACTTTTGAATTCTAATAAAGCCTATACTCAGGGTATAGAAGGGAGAGTGAAGGCTCACTTCTTTTGAGACGAGTTCTCACTACGTAGCCCATGCAGCCTTGAACTCACTGTGATTGTCTTGTCTCAGCCTACCAGTGCAGGGATTAATTACAGGTATGCACCACCATGCCAGGCTTTGCTTTTCAATTTCAGTATATAGTAGTTATTTAGAATGTAATTATATAAAAACAAGTAAATAACCCAAACTTGTGAAAGGACTCGGAATAGTTCATCAGGCGTCTTCTAGACACCAGGGGAAAGTGAAACTTCATCTGGAATCAGATTCCCAGAGTGGCTGCTCGGTTTTGTTTCTTTAACTACTGTTAGGATCTACCATGTGCAGCCTTTGCAAGGCTGCCCTGGTAGCCATGTTCAGAGGAAAGGGGCCGAGGCCTGGATGGGCGTTTGTCAGATAAGTTTGTGCCACATGGTGTGGAGCCCTAAGAAAAGCTGGAGCTTGTTCCTCAGTGGAACCGAGCCTGATTCCCCCCTGCACAGGTCATGTCTCCAACAGCACAGGGACCTTAGGGCTGCTTTGCCAGCACTGCTTGCTGAAAGAGCTCCGCCTTCATTTCTTGATGGCTTTCTTTTTGAGGCAGGATCTAAATCGCCCAGACTGGCTTCAGTGTGGGAGTTCTACTGCCCCAGCCTCCTGAGCAGCTGGGATAGCAGGTGTACACCCCCATGCCTGGCTAGGAGTTGATGAATGAAATATTCATTGTGCTCTGCACTGGAAACGGCACCATACCTTTCTCTGTTAAAAGTTCAATCCAGGCTTGCTTGCATGGCACCTGTGCATCCTCAGACCAGGTATTTTAAGTCTTAATCCAAGTGCTGGCGTGAGCTTTTCTAGTGGGGTCCTGATACTGACCCTTTGCTCTGGATTTCAATACTTGGGGCTCTATTAGGAGGAGGCTGGGCCCCTCCCTCCCTGCCATGCACCAGCGGTGTTTGCTCCACAGTGCGTGGAAGGCAAATCTGCATCTTCCTATTGGTTTTGGATTCCTTTTGCTAACGACAAATAAATCTATATTTTTAAGACTTGTGTGCTTTGCTTTGGGTCCTGGTCCAGGTAGAAATCCAAGAACCTCGCCCTCCCTCCCTAATGCCATCAGTTTCCTCTCAGTTCCCTCGCCACATCCTGCCTACGAGCCCTGAGCTTAGGCCTTTTGTCTTCTCACTCCCTAAGCTGGGCCGCTGTTCACCAGTGACGTGGATGTGCAGCGGCAGATGGCCCGTGAGGGTCGCAACGCCCGTGGTCATAGGGTGAGCCCTTTGCGGCTGCGCGCCCTCGCGCTGGTGCTGCCTGGTGTGAGCGAGCCGAAACCGTTGTCCAGACGCTCGTTGCTAGGGCTGCCGTTGCCAACGACACTCGCGGCCCTTGCGTTGCTGACCCTGCTCTCTGCTGTGCTGCATTATGGACGACTTTCGAGTGCTGTGGATGCGCGACCGCGTGTACGCTGCTTTTGGCCTCACCGATCCCCAGATTTTCGAGGAGCTGCTGAGCCGGGATGAGGGTGAGGCGGAGGACCTCATCCTGCACTTTCTGAACTGCAGGAGCGACGAAGAGGGCGCCTCCGCGCTCTTCTTCTACCGCACCACTGTTCCTGAAGAGGTGGAGGTGGACATCGGTGAGCAACCGCCCTTCCCTGCCCGGCCCCACCACGACAGACCCACGACCCTCAGCCGGGTGTCAAGTTGACAACACCCTTGTCAGTTAAGATCCTAGCCCTCGGGAGGCCAAGGCAGGAGGATCACAATTTCGAGTCAGGCCTGGGCAACTTAGATCCTGTCTCAAAGAGTTTAGAAAGGGCTGAGGATGTGATGGCTCTGGCTTCAGTCCCCAGGAAAACAAAAGAAACCAAAACCAAACCTGTTGTCCCCCACCACGTTCAGTCGCTGGTGTCCTGACAGCCCCAGCCACTGCTGCACCCCTGGGTCCACAGCCGGCTTGGAAAGCTGGGCCCTGGCGTGGAGAACCCCAGCAAGCACTTGCTTAGCGCCTGCCGTGTGCCCGGTACGTTCAAACGGTTCTCAGCCGGTTCCCACCACGTGGGGCGCTGTATGCCTGCTACGGCTTTAGAGAGGGTGGGGCAACTCCTTTAGGCCACAGTGGCCTTGGGAGTCCAAGCTGCCGCCCAGCAGCAGTGCAGAGGCCTATGGGGGGGGGACATAGAGTCCCCTCTGACCTTGTCCCTGCAGTGCCCGAGGCGCTGAGAAGGAAAGCGGAGCCCCACGAAAGGTTTCCAAGCTGAGAGGAATTTATGTTGAACGTATTTGTATTTTAAATATAAAAATTAAATATGGAGACTGGGGAGATAGCTCAGCTGCATAAGCACTTGCCTGGCAAGCGCCAGGTCCTGAGTTTAATCCCAAGCATGCCAAAAATAAAAAATAAAATAAAACTTAAATATAAAAATGGGGAGGTTGGGATGCCCGGCACTTGGTCCTGCTGGTCTATGATCAGCCAGGGATGCAAAAGGGATGCAGATGAGGGATCCTGGGTCCCAGTTGTCATGGGCCTGTGTGATCCCACTGGTGTCCTCTTGCATGCCATGGGGCAGATCTCCCTTACCCCTTGCCATACCGGGATAGAATCCAGGGTCTTTGCACTGCCCATATCCCAGCCCTTTAAAAATTGTTGAACACAATGGACTACTATGCTGCCATAAAGAGAGATAAGCTTGAGGTGTCTGTAGGCAAGTGGATGCACCTTGACGACATGATGTCAGGTGAGATAAGCCAGACACCCGAGTTTATGTACTATGTGGTTCCCATGACACGAGAGCCACAATATATGCATATGTAAATTATGAGCAAAATCGAAGATGGAGAAACAGGAAGGAGGGAGATGTTCAAATAATGCCCCAAATTCTGTTAGATTGTTACAAGAATATTTCAACTTATATGCTAATTTGTTTCATTTATGCCATTAGTTTCTCTCTATTCACTAAAAAGAAAGTTTTGTTTAGTTATGTTTCTTTTTTTGTAAGAGAAAATCTTTTTTTTTTTTATAGAACTTGTACTCTGAGTAATATTCTTTTTTTTTTTTTTTTTTTTTAATGGAACCGGGGATCGAACTCAGACCCTTGTGCTTGCCAGGGAAGCGCTTTTTCCACTGAGCCATCTCCCCGGCCCCTCTGAGAAATATTCTGACCATTCTTTTAGGAATATGGTTCACTGTGTGCTAACTCTTGCTATCCTCTAATAATTTTGTATGAAATCTTGTTTTATTTTTTCAATAGAAGTAAGAAGAATACTTTTTTAAGAATGCTTTTTAATATTTTCTTTATTAATATCTACATGTGTTCAAGTCAAAAAACACTATCTTGGAGGTTCAAACAACAACAAAAAAATTTGCGGTAGGATCTCAAAAAAATGCTAAATTGTCCAGGCTAGGCTTGAACTTTCTGACCCCCTGCCTCAGCCTCCCAAAGTGCTGGGGTTACAGGCATGCGCCGCCAGCATCCTTCAGCTGTCAACACTAAGGCAACTTCTCCATGGTGTCACCGTAGGAAGGGGGCATCTCAGGGCAGCTGAATACATCACAGTGCTGTGCGCCCCTGGGCCTCTTTCAGGCCTGCTGGTCATTTCTATTCTGGGCCAATAATAACTCCCACTCTTCAAGTGGCCTTTGTCTCTTGTCAGACTTGTTGTAAACCTTCATGGTGTCACCAAGGTGGCACCGGTGACAGGGCATGTGTGAGCCCCCGGGACCCCATCCTAAACCTAGCTCTAGGGACAGCGGGAATGAGGTACCTGACACCATGCCAACTTAGAGTGATATGTTTTCTCTCTGTATGTGGCTGTGAAGACATTGAGCTGTCTGTTCAGTCCCAAGAGGAGAATGATGAGGAAGAGCCTGCCTATCAGAAAGCCGAGGTCCTGGGTAAGCACCAGGGGAGGAGCAGGGTGGGTTTGGGGGTATCAGGGACCCCAAATCTGTTTGCACTGGAAGCTGTAGGGCCATGCATCCACACATATGTTGGTGTCCCTGGACAGCTGACACCACAAACTGGCTGCTGCTAACAACACAATTTATCCTGTCGCCTTTCTGAAGCCTCAAGTCTAAACCAAGGAGTCCTGAGGCAGGCGGGGGTGGGGTGGGGTGGGGGAGCTTCTTTGTCCCTCTGGCTTCCAGTGGCTGAAGATAGTCCTCAGACATTGCTCAGTTTGGGGCCCTGCTGTTCTATCTCTGCCTCTGTCACATAGTAGTCTGCCTCCCCAGTATTGGGGTCAGGCTGGGAGCTAGGAACCCATCTTATATCACTCATCACTCATTCTGTCTGCAAGATCCTCTCTCCAGTTAGGCCACACACTGGGGATGGGGGAATGCTGTGCATACCAAGGTGGCACTGGACATAAAACTATTGTGTTTCTGGGGCAGGGCAAGGTGTCTTTTTGTGTAAATGGCAGCTGCCATCTCCTTCAGGGGCTCTGGGACACTGGCCTTTTATGCCAAGGGGTACACGGGGAAGGGCGCGGTGGAATGACCCCACTTGGCAGGAGCAGTGAGAGCCATGCTGGTGCACTGTGTCATCCTTGGCCCTTGGTGGGCATGGGGTGCGTGGGCCCCAGTTTCCTTCAGACATGGCTCTTGCTGGGTGACTTTGCTACTGGGGGCTCCGCACAGAGCCCACGCACCATTCTGGGAGCAGGTGCTCCTGGCCTCTGTCAGACACCCCAGATTGTGGAGGACAGGCTCACACCATGGCCACCAACCCCAAATGTCACTCATGCCAAGGCCACAGCCAGTATCCTGGCTCCACTTTTCGGTCGTAATCCATCTTACCTCAGGAAAAGCAGGAGTGCCCCCACCTACAGCTCTTGGGAAGTGGGAGGGGGAGAGGAACCATAGAATGTAATCCCTTCAAGCTGCAAAGAATGGAGGGAAAGGAAGGGGGCTGGGGAGATAGCTCAGTAAAATAAGTGCTTGCCTGGCAAGCTCAAGGGTCTGAGTTCAATCCCCAGTTCTGCAAAAAAAAAAAAAAAAAAAAAAAAAAAAGAGGGAATGCAAGTTTAGAAATAAAAGACTTCTTTTTTTTTAACTGTTGAGGGTTGAACCCAGGGCCTTCACACTGACTTACTTCTCCAGCACTTTTGTCTTCTATTTGGAGACAGAATCTTGCTAGATTTCCTAAGCTGGTCTCAAATTTGCAATCCTCCTGCCCCAGCGAGTGCTGAGATTAGAGCCGAACACCGCCATGCCCCAGCTCCAAGGCTATTTGTGCTGTAGGCATTAGCAGTGTCCTAACACTGCCATCTAGCGGTGGTTCCCCCTGCCTGCCCACATGCCTGGGCCTCACTGTGCTACCTCACCTCCTTTGCAAGCTGGCCACTGCTGGCCACTGGTGGTCAGTGTCACATTGTATGGGTGAGGAAACCGACTGCGTGGAGGATTCTGGCTCTCCACGTCGAGCTTATGGCAAAGCTGTGCTGATGTCGTGTGCTCCCTGGGGAAGTCTCGGCCCAGGGGCAATGTCCCAGCTGGTCCCCAAGTCAGTGACATTGTGTGCTTTACATCCCCCACACATTTCAGGTGCCATTATGAAAAAGGGGTACATGGTGGGACAGAGGCTAGAGCTCTGCCTTAGTGACAAACCTCTGTTTCAGGAAAGACCACAGAGCAACCGTGCATTAGACACTACACCTAGGACACACACGTGCACATGTACACCTTTTTGAGGATCATATAAGTGTACCCCAACTCCCTCAACTACAGTGTAAGTCAAGGCTACAGCAGGACTCATTTGTGAAACAGATGGGAAGCGCTGGAGAACACACCTGTCTGGTTCACTTTCCCTTAGCTGAGAGCAATACCCGACACCCACAGAATAAAGGAGGAGAGGTTTATTTATTTAGGCTCACGTTGCACCCCATGATCTGTATGCTCATGGACACAAAGAGCAGCAGACAGGGTCCTGGCTGAGGAAAGGGCTCCCTGCGTGGGGAACAGGAAGCGAGAGGGGAGGAGCCTGGAGGAGATGACCCTACCAGGCCCTAGCAGGCCACACCCCTGGATGAATCCACCCATTAGTCCTTCCACACATGTGAGAACCTGGGGGCCATTCTAGGTGGAATCCTGACATGTCTCCTGAATGAAATGCACTGCTGTGTACCATGGAGGCCAGCCTCCTGGTAGGGGACCTGATGTCAAACATGTGCTGGATTATGTTTTGCAGCTAGGACTTTGTGGCTGAGAAGTGACTCTGTGGCACCTACAGTTAGGAATTTGCAGCTGAGAAGTGACTCCACGGCACCTACAGTTCTCGGCAAGGAGGACGAGAACCCGGATGGAGAGGCCTCAGACATCCCAGCCACCCGCGTATGTGCTCTGTGCCCCAGGGGCTGCCCCGGCCCAGCTGCCTCTTGGGAGTCTGCCTTGGGAAACCATCACATGCATGGGACCATAGTCTCCTGGGGTGGCAACCTTAGATTCAAGGACTCCCAGGACCCTGGCCGGTGTCCTGTGTTGGTGGAGTCTATGACAGTGCTTGTTCTTGCAGTCCCTGGGTATGACAACCCACACAGAGTCCTGTCAACCAGGGGCTCACCTGGTGCCCAGGGCTGCTCCTGAGGGTCCATGGGTAGCTCAGGGCCCCTGGGACACTGTGTCATGTCACTGGTGAGAACAGGTGTGGCCCATAGCCCCATGTGCACCAGGAGAGCCTCCCTACACTTGGGACACTGTAGCCGTTTGCTGCAGCTTTTATATTATTTTATTTATTTATTTATTGCCCTTTTGAGTCAGGGTTTCACTATGGAGTTCATGCTGGCTTTGAACTCAGCAATCCTTCTGCCTTTGTCTTGAAAGTTTTGGGATTATGGGTCTGCACCGGCACACCTGGCTCCTATTTACCTTATTGCCTCTCCTTTCTTCTTACCTTATTTATTTATTTTTTGCAGAACTGAGGGTTGAGCTTAGAGCCTTTTCATTGAGCTACATTCCCATCACTTTTTAATTTTTTATTTTGAGACGAGGTCTTGCTAAGTAAGTTGTCCAGGCTGGGCTAGAACTTGAGGTCCTCCTGCCTCAGCCTCCCAGGGTGTATGATTCTTTGCATGAGCAGGTGAACTCAAGCCTGGCCGTATCTGCCCCCACTTCAGAGGCTGGTGAAGCGCATTGTGGACAAGGTGTACCTCCAGGTGCTCTGCACCCCAGTTCCTGAGGAGTTTCTGGGCCAGAATGTGGTGTTCTTCCTCAGGAATATGGCAGGTGCGTTCCTGGGCGTGTGCTGGTGGTGATCATCGTGCACATCCAAGTGTACCAGGGTCCCTTTTCTGCATTGTCTTGGGAGTGACATGTTGTGGTGTGGCAAGCCCACCACGCAGGGGTCTGTCTTGTGGCTCTACCTGCTCACTAGAGTGTGTCCATTGTCCCAGGGGGACACTCACAGGGTCCCCAACACATGCTGTCTTCTTTGTTTATTTTGGGGGAATAGGAGCACCAGGGGTTGAACCTGGGACCTTCATACTGGGCCACATTCCAGCCTTTTTTATTTTGTATTTTGGGACAGGGTCTTCCTCTAAGTCGCTAAGTTGCCCAGGTTGGGGTCAAATTTGAAATCCTCCTGCCTCAGCCTTCCAAGTAGCTGGGATTATAGGTGCACACCACCATGCTGGCTTCACCTGGCTTCACTCTGTAGCACAGGAACAGTGCTTCCCATGCTTGCTTTTGTTCCTAGCCAACTTCCTCCCATTTCCATGCTGGAGTCCTGGTGGCTTTCCTTTAAAATAACCATAAGGAAGTGTGAGGAAACACATGGGATGGGTACTGGTGTGGTCTTGGGGGTCTGGACCAGCGATGGTGGCTTCTGAGGCACCTTCCTGCTACTTCTGTCAGCTCAGGGAGGAGTCTGCACAATCTTTGCAATGTTTAGAGTGTCCTGGCCTTTGCTCGGGTGAAATAAATACTGACCAAGCTAAACCTCATCAGAGGGTAGCCAGTCACCAAAGGTAGGGCCTTAAGGGCACTTTGAGCTGGGCATGGTGGCTCACACGTAATCCCCACATTTGGGAGGCTGAGGCAGGAGGATTCCAAGATCAGCCCTGGTCCCAGCTCCAGGACCTGTTCACCATCAATTTAAGCTTCAGCACCTGTGTTCTGGGGGCCATGGCCCCTCAGTTCTTCCTATCCTTATTGGCTTAGATGTGACTGGGTTGCAAACCTATGGACCTCAGAGTGGCCAGTAGCATTTCAGTTTCTAAAGCCTGGAGACGGGAAATCTGAAGCAGCATGGCTGGGAATGGGGACCATGGCATCCCATAGCCACACAGCAGGGTGGATTGGGCCATAGCTGCCACCCCTAACACCAACCTGACTGCCCATCTGCCTCTCTCAGAGACCATCTCAGAGCCAAGTGACATGGTGGAGGCCATGGAGACCATGCCTGAGATGCTGGAGTACGGGGTCCTCGGTGCCCACTTGCTACGCTTCCTGAAGGATGTCGTGTGCCAGGTGCGGGGACTTGGGTTGCGTGGCACTGCAGGGCCAGCTGTCTGTTTCGTTTGTTTGGCAAGTGGGCAGTGTGTGTGCTCCCACGTCAGAGGGCTGGTGGCTCAGGTGTGCAGGGGATACTGTGAAGGACCTGGGAGCACACGAGTGAACGTGAGACTGATGGGAGGTCATAGTGGTGCAGACACTGAGCCCTGGTGACATACTAGGATCATGTCAAGTGGCACGGGCATGCTGTCAAAGGTGGCATGGGTAAAGGGCTGTGTCCAGGCTTTTGTTAAGAATCAGAAAATCTGGGCTATAGGGTCACAGGCCTGGCAACACAGCTGCTGGGGGGCTGAGGCAGGAGGATCACAAGTTTGAGCCCAGTTTGGGTATCTTAGGACCTGTCTCAAAAACAAACAAGAAAGACTCCTGAGCTTTGGTCCTGAGCCACTCGAGGAGACAGGGGCATGGAGGCGGCTTCTGTCTAGCACATGTTGTGCTCTTGAAGCTCCAACACTGGTATGGAGCCTTTGGGTGGGCTCCAGTTGGCAGCCTGGGAGAAAACAGTCTGTGCCACCTGCTGGGCTGCACCACAGGGGACACCTCAAGGAACAAATGCCTCAGACCATCTCTGCCACAGGGAGCAGTTTATCTCGCAGCTCCTCGAGCTCTGCCTCTGGGCTAGGACCCATGCGGTAGCCTCCTAAGGGTTGGGTTTCTGCTCTTGCCTCCTGTGCTTTGTTCTCCACGAGGCCCCTTTCAGGGGGCGTGGGCGTGGTTGGCATGAAGGAGCCACAGCACCAGGGGGACAATCAGGGAGAGGCTGAATGTGGGGGTATGGGGGACAGCCAGGTGGGGGACCTGGAAGCCCGCAGAGGATGCCGACCGCAGGGGGTGTGGCCAGATGCACCACAGGTAGCTGGAGGCCAAGGAGGGACAGGCAGGAGGGTGGACACCTCGGGTGTGACAGACAGCACCAGAGGTGCTGCACACAACCCACGGCCTGTCCTCTGCTCTCAGGTGTTCCTGCCAGCGCTGTCCTTCAATCAGCACAAGGCAGACTCAGGCTCTGGAGGCCTTGGTATAGAGCTGCCCGAGTTTTCCGAGTACGAGATGGACCTGCCCAAGGTGCCAGGGGAGGCCATGGAGTACCACAGCGTGCAGCTGCTCCGCGACGAGTTCCTCATGAGCATCCAGAAGTTCTCCAGCAACATCCAGAGGATCATGCAGCAGCTCGAAGGTGGGGGGTGTGTGGCGGCTGTGCAGGAGTCCAGCTGCTTCAGCTTTGGGTGTTGGGGACTGAACCCAGGGCCTTTCCACTGAGCTACACCCCCGCCCATCCCTGGCTGCCTCCTTCACCAAGCTGTGAAGTCACCCAGGCCAGGGTCAAATTTACAGTCCTCCTACCTCAGACTCCCGGTGCTGGAACTACAAGCCAGCCACGAACATTTACTCTTTGGCCCCCTAAGGAATATTTTAGCAACCCCAGTTCTGTAATGTCATGGAGAGGGAGAAATGGTTACTATTTCCAGAACACTTCCAAGAGCTCTGTAGGTTATTGGTGTACAGGGCCTGGAGGCCCCTGTAGATTCCAGCTGCTCTGGAGGCTGAGGCAGGAGGATCGCCTGGGCAGTGCAGCAAAGCCCAGTCCCCAACCATCCCATCCCTGAAAGATCCACGTGGAAATTTAAAATAATTAAGAATGTGAGTCATTGGCTGGGATTTTTTCTTCTTCTTTTTGTACTGGGAATTGAATTCAGGACCTTGCGTTTACCAGGCAGACACTGTATTGAACGTGAAGTGATCCTCCTGCCTCAGCTTCCCAAATGCTGGGATTACAGGCGTGTACAACCATACCCAGCTTAAATTTCCCCACAGTGACATACACATAACATATGGTCTTAAAAAATCTTTTATTTATTTGGTACAGGGTCTTGCTACACAGCTCAGACTCATAGTGATCCTCCTGTCTTAGCCTCCCCAGTGTAGAGATTATAGGCACGTTCCACCATGCCTGGTTTTAGTGACCAGCGTGGCGTGTCTGGGATTCTGAGGCTGGCACAGCATGGAGTACCAGGACCTGGACCCAAGTCCTTGCACTTGTCAGGCAGGCACTTAGACTACTGAGCTATCTCTCCAGCATCCATAATGTGTTTTTATTTATTTACTGTATTGTGTTTGGTTACTACAGGGCCTCACTATACAGCTTGGACTGATAGTGATCCTCCTGTTTCAGCCTCCCCAGTGCTGGGATTATAGGCATACACCAATATGCCCAGACTCTGTGGCAGGCTCAGCCCATCCTGGGGGCATTTGCTGGTGGCCACAGACGGTTGCCAGGGAGGGAACTGCCATCCCTGTGCTTGTCTAAGCAGGTGCTTTAGTTCGCTGAGCTATATCTCCCCAACCCCCATAATGTGTTGTGTTTTGAAAAACTTGAGTTGAAAAGACACAACCTTGTCTAATTTTCCCTGCTATGTATTTTTAAAAGGTTTTTTTTTTTTTTTTTGTCTTTTTGAGGCAGGGTCTCACTATGCAGTTCAGGCTGGCCTTAAGCTCACTTTGTAGCTCAGGCTGGTCTCGAACTCACAACAATCCTCCTGCCTCAGCCTCCCGAGTGCTGGGATTAAAAGGTTTTTTTTGTTGTTGTTGTTTGTTTTTGTTTTTTTAAAACAGGGTCTCTCTCATTATGGCAGTCAGGCTGGCCTTAAACTCACTGTATAGCCCAGGCTGGCCTGAATTTAGGGTGATCCTCCTGTCTTGGCCTCCCAAGTGCTGGGATGACAGGCTTGTGCCACCATACTGGGCATGTCTAATTTTAAAAATTGAGCTCATTAGAGTGTAAGTTCAGGGATATTAGCCAGGTGTGGTGGTGCATGCTTGTGATCCCAGCACTCAGGAGGCTGGCTGAGTCCGGAGGATCGCTGCGAGTTGAGGCCGGCCTGAACTGCATAGCCAGACCATTTTGTGGACCTTTCTGCTGGGACAATCGTTAGAAGCTCTTCCGTTACGTCGGAGTGGAAGGGGCACAGCTAGAGTGGGTGGGCCGAGCCGCCAGCCTCATCTGCTGCGCGTGGGGTGAGGAGCAGCGCGACTGCTACAGCATCCGGCCCAGCCGCGACCGCTTCCCTCCTGTCAGGTGAGATCAAGCTGGAGATGCCAGCCATCAGCGTGGAGGGGGATGTGGCTGAGCTAGCGGGCGACCCGGATGCACTGGAGGCCCTGGAGCAGTGCGTGATAAACTGGCTCGGTCAGATCTCGACTGCCGTTGAGGGACAGCTCAAGAAGAGCCCCCAGGTGAGCGGCGGGGCCGCTGCTCTCCTCCCCACAGGGCAGCTTTGGCTTTGGGCGGTGAAGCTGGCGGCAAGCTCGGGTGGCTTCGGCCAGAGAATTCCTCGGCTTGCGGAGCTGCCTCAGGCTGGGCCTGATCAGAGTGTTGGCTGGGAAGAGCCTGGTTCCAGCCTCCTCTCGAGGGCGGGCAGAGGCTTCATCTTCGGGCTGCAGGGTGGTGCTTGGGATCTTGAGATACCAGCGAAACAGGCAACCGCTCCCAGGGGCCACACAGGGGTTTCTACGTCTGTGTCCTTTCTCAGGGCAATGGGCCCCTGGCCGAGATTGAGTTCTGGAGGGAGAGAAATGCCACCTTAAGCGCGCTGCACGAACAGACGAAGCTGCCGGTGGTCAGGAAGGTCCTGGACGTGATCAGGGCCGCAGACTCCATGC
>PVKA01019892.1:0-41276 GCA_004027165.1 Ctenomys sociabilis
AAGTGCTTTAGACTACTAAGCTATCTCACCAACCAGATACAAGTTTCCTATGATGAATGTGATCATTATGTATATCTAAATTATATCAATAAATTTAACAAAATAATAATATCTCAAAATTTTCCAATTATGATGTATATCAACTTACAGGTCCAGAAGCTCTATCAGCCCCAAAGATGGCAGACACAAAGAACACTGCACTGAAACATATCACAGCCAAAGTAAGAAAGAAAAGAACAGAAAGTCAAAAAGAGAATAGTCAAGGGAACCAGAGGGAAAAGAAAGTCAATAATTGGGCTGCTATAAAAATGAGAATACAAAGGGCCAGGGAGATAGCTCAATGGAATAAGCATTTCCCTGGTAAGCGCAAGGGCCTGAGTTTGATTCCCAGTTCTGTAAAAAACAAAAACGAGAATAGAATAGACTGATATGTTCAGAATGCTGAGGGGAAGGGAAAACAACTCTCACACAGAATTCTTTATCTAGCAAAAAAATACATTAAAGGAAACTGATAACTAAGTACAAAAAACTAAGCAACCCAATTATAGAATGAGCAAAGACATAAACATTTTACCAAAGAGGAGCTACAGATAGCAAATAAGCAAATAAAAAATGATCAACAACATTATCTTGTAGGAAAATGCCAATCAAAATCACAATGATGTACTGTATTATTATACAAATTAAAACATTTAAAAAAGTAACAATACCAAATTCTCATAAGAATGCAAAGGAAATGGATCATTCTCTCATACATTCTGGGTGACAATCTAAAATGGTACAACAATACTGGAAAATAATTCAGGGATTTTCTAACAAAACTAAGTATACATTCGTCATTCAACCTGGTAATCTCATCATGGGTATTTATCCCAAGTAAATGAAAACTTACACTCACACAAAAACCTGTACACAAATTTTATAGCTGCTTTACTCATAATACCAAAAAATTATTTGGGCAGATGGCTGAACAAACTGGTATATCCAACGCAGGGTTTACTACACTGGTTATCAATAAAAAGCAATAAACTATTGATATATATCCTGAACAAAACTTAAATGCCTGTTACTTAAAGATAAATCTAAATATTATATGGTGTATGATCCCATGTAAAAACTAATCTGAAAATAATATGACTTATAGAGATGAGTAACTAGGAGCAGAGACATAATTTTGGTGGATGAAACACAAAGAAAAATAAGAAAAAATTTTCAGTGATATGTATTTTGATTGTTGCAGAAATTATATGAAACTACCCATGATAAAATTACACAACAGTTAACATACATATATGAATACAACTTAAAATACAATAAATACTGAATAAAGTCACTGGTATGCTTGTATCTGGTATTGCACACCTACAACAGATGTCACCACTAGGAAACCTGGGCAAAAGGGACATGGGACTCTAATTTTTTGTAGTTTCTTGTGGAAATATTAACTTCTTTAAAGTAAATGATCAACCTTTAAATAAAAGGCAAAACAAAATTCTTGACAAACTAAAGCTAAGCATATCCACTACAAAAAATAAGTTTTTCAGATTGAATGAAAACACCCAGCAGAAGGCCAGATATATACTAAATAGATATTAACTTGAAGTACAGTGTGATTCAACTTCATTTAATATATTTAAAATATATTTTCTATAATAGTCCCATGGTAAGGTAAGTGTCATGGAATCAAAGATAAAATAATACAATTGAGGATACAAATGTACACAACAATTACCTATACTGAAAATTCACAGTCATCAGAGTATACTGGTGGTTATTCAGGAAAGAAGTTATCATCAAGAAGAAAAGTCTTCTCAGAGCAAAATCTGAAGACCAAGGGACTTGAACAGGGAGGGATAGCAGTCTAGTTTGGCCAAAGCACAGCCACACAAATATAAAAGGGGAAGACATGAAAGTGGACAACCAAGGACTTAAGATTACCAAGAATGAAGAAGAAAGTCCCTAAGAAATGATAAAAGGTTGGTGGATAGAAAGAAGTAGCACATCATCTTAAAAGAGTTCAAATATCACTCTATAAACAACTACAGGGATTTGAAGAAACTAAATTTACTTAGGAAAGTAATAGAAGCAGTGTGTTTTAGGAGATAACTTTGGCAGTATGGATGACATATTTGGAGGAATGCAACACAGACAGCAAGACACAAAAGGGACCATTTTGAGAAATGGTCCACTAAAGAGAGTCCTAAGCTTCAGCTACCACCCCAGCAAGCCACATACAAAGATGAGAGGAAATACACACTAGTAAAGAGGAAAGGAATGAATTGTGGGTCATTACCATAATTCAGCCTGGATGATGAAAGACATTTAACCTTCATTTATCTCAAAAGGGAACAAAGTTGTGGGGAGGACGTTTTGGTGAAAAGATAATTACACTTTTAGAAATGATGAGCTTGGGCCCACAAGATAGCTAGCAGGCTAAAGCGCCTACGTAGGCAAACGTAGGCAGGCACAGGGGACTTGGTCAATCCCTTGCACCATATGTTGCACCAGTGCACCCTGAGGGCTGCCTGCCCCCACAAAAAAACAGGAAAAGAAATGATGAGCTTGAACTACAGGATGAAACTAGACTCCTAACAAGTTAAAGCCTAAGGCAGAGATCATTAATCATCATCCCTGACAGTAATCAAAGTCTAAAACTGACTAGCAATAGATGGCCTTGCCAAAGGGAATGAAGACAAAAATGGGAAGAAAACAGCATTAGGGGTCAATTCTAGGAGAAAAGAGTTCTTTTAAAATTTATCCTTTAAAATATATAGTTACACTTCTGTTGTTAGTACATACTAGGGGCCATACATTATTTAAATCAGTGCAACTAATATTCTTCTAGTAATATAATCTAAATGAATAAATACAAATATGGGCAAAGATTTATACAAAAAACATTCTCTTCAGTGTTGTACATTATAGCAAAATATAGAATTAAATATATAAAAGAACCAACTTAAAGCAAATCATATAACAGAATTATGTAATAAAAATGTAACCACCTATATAGTATTTCAAAAGACTTTAATTATGTGGGGAAAAAAATCACATGACATGACATTAAGTGAAGAAGTGTACAAAGCCACATCTAGGTGCTAATTTATGCAAAAATATTTGAGTATGTACTATGTAGTACATAAAATGCAATAAAAAGACAAGTCTTTGCCTTTATAGGACTTGGGTTCTACAGAAACCTAATGCAAAAAAAAGTAAATACATAAATCTGCAAGAGAATCTTACAGGAAATAAATGTTAAAACAGTGATATAGTGAGGATACTATCTATTATGCAAAAATATCTGAAATTGACTTAAAGAAAATAAAACATAGGATGTACAGTTTAAAACACAGCCTGCAGGTGCAAGTCAGTGGTAAAGAACTTGCCTAGCAACATGTGCAATAAGGCCCTCAGTATGACCCCTAGTACAGCCAGAAGAGAATACACACTTTTTTCTGCAGCACAAAATACTTTTACCAAAGCAGATCACATATTAGCCCACAAAGCCTGCTAAAATAAATATAAAAGAATCAAAATTGTCCCATGTATATTATCAGGCATGGCTGCAATAAACACAGAAATCAATGACCGAAAAAAAAAAAATCACAGAAAATGTAGAAACACTTGAATTTTTTTTTTTCAGAACTGAGGACTGAACTCAGCCCTTGCTCTTGCCAGCAAGTGCTTATTCTGCAGAGCTATCTCTCCAGCCTCATACCTGAAAAATTAATACATACTGATCAATCAATGGGTCATGGAAAAAATAAATATTTTTGTTTTTAATTTCTGGAAGTTAATGACATCTACATAACTCACTGGAACCTCTGGGACAGTATGAAGGCAGTCATAAGAACAATGTTCACTGCAATCGATGCTCACATTAGGAAAACAGGAAGCTGAAATAACCTTCTGTACAGCAAAATAATCAGGAAGTACAGTGAAGAGACAACATACAGAATGGCAAAGAAAGGTTTGCCAGCTATTCCTCAGAGGACTAATATCTGGAGAATATGTAAGAAACTCAAAAATATTAGACCACTTAAAATAAAAGACCTAATCAAGAAGTGGGCAAGTTCAATGAACACACACTTCAAGAAGTACAAATGGTCATCAAAAACAGCAGTATACTAAAAACTGTCTAACATCTCTGGTCAATTAGAGGAAGGCAAATTAAAACAATGCTAAGAGTCCATATTACATTAGAAAGAAAAGCAATAGCGAAGAAGTAAAAAAAAAAAAAAAATGCTGGCAAGGCCACAGTGAAAAAGGAAGTCTCCTACATTGTTGGTGAGAATATACAAAACTACCGCCATTATGGAAATGAATATTGATATTATTGAGATTTCTCAAGGAATTAAAGTTATAAATTACATACGACCCACCTATCCCCCCATAAGTGCCTTCCTCAAAGAGCCAAAGAAATCATAGATTAGCAATATAGGCACACCCACACTTGTAACAGCAGCACAACTCAGAATAGTTAAATGTTGGAAGCAGCTTGAATACCAAAAGATAATAGGATATTCAAGACATCTGTAGCAAAATGGATGCACCTGGAAAATATAATTGAGTGAAATAAAACAAACACAAAAGCTTAAACACTGCATGGTATTTGCCGTTTTGTTAAGCAAAGTATAAACTAAAGCCATAAAAGATGATTAAGAGGAGGAGACAGGATGGGTCTCTCACGAACGGAAAGAAGTCCAGGAGATCAAACAAAAGGAAAGAGGGGAAAGGAAGGGGATGTGAGTAGAATAAAGATAGGCCATATACAGCAACATAATCATCTCAGTGAATATAAACACTGCATATCACAAACATGAGCTAAGATTAATAATATCAACAAGAATGAAAATGAAGAAGGGGGTTTTAGAGGAGGGAGGCAGAAGGGAAGGGGGTTAAAAAAAGAATGAACTGTGTTACAATCACTCAAGGCAATTGTAAACTGCATGTACTACAAATGTAGTAATAAAAAATTTTAAGTCAACTGTCTAAATTAAATACATTATAGACAGAAATTAGTCAAACAGAGCACATTGTAGAGGTTAGTGACATTACAAACTTCAACCAGAACAATCTAGAATCACCTTGACATAGAAAGCAAAAGAAAAATAACTTCCCCTTTTTCTTCAATTTTTTTTTTTTTTTTTTTTTGGCAGAACCAGGGATTGAACTCAGGCCCTTGTGCTTGCCAGGGAAGCACTTATTCCACTGAGCCATCTCCCCAGCCCAAAGTAAGCTAAACTTTTTTTTTTTTTTTTCTTCAGAACCAGGGATTGAACTCAGGCCTTTGCACTTGCCAGGGAAGCACTTATTCCACTGAGCCATCTCCCCAGACCCTCTTCCCCTTTTTCTGAGATCCTTTTGACCACTGCCTCATCTGACCCACTCCTATTAAACTGCAACTTCCTGAACTGCCTTCCCTCTGTGATGATGTCTTTCCTCCACCCATCATCCTTACTAGTCAGAATTCCATTCTGAAATGATGGCTGAGTGCACTGCAATTAATTAGCCAAGAACTAGGCAGAAAAGAAAGCACCTAGAGGAGGAACCAAGTGCTTAAGTCAACACCACCAGGTAGTATTTCTTTCTATCTTGCTCACAAATCAACCCTGGTCCTTCACTCTCCTCCACATTCCCTTTCCAGCCTCGGGTTTATTTATTTATTTATTTATTTATTTTTTTTTTTTTGTGGAACCGTGGATTGAACTCAGGTCCTTGTGCTTGCCAGGGAAGTACTTATTCCACTGAGCCATCTCCCCAGCCCCAGTCTCGGGATTTTAATGGCACATGTACACAGGCAACTCTCAAATTTATCACTTCATCCTAGACCACTGCCTGAACTTTAAAATTGGATACCCAAAGCTGACTTACTGTTTTCATGCAGTGGTCCAATACATACTCCAAATTTAACATACCTAGAATCAAAACTCCTAACTTGTGATCTGGTGTTCAAGACTTCTCCACGCAGTTTTCAGCAACTCCCTACCTCAGCTATGCAGATCAAAAACTTGCATTATCTTCTCTCCCACACCCTCCAACAGGCAGTTCTAATTTCTAAATAAATCAAATTCAGACAATTTCCTTCACCTCTCCTTCCACCCTAATCCAAGCCTCCTACTTGATCTCTTGCCTCTTCTTTGTTCTCCAAAAACCTGTTTTTCCTCACATGGTAGCCAGATTACTTCTGTCAAAGGAGATGCCAGGTCATATCTCTTCCCTAAAACCTATGCCAATAACTTGAGAGAGCCACCCAATCTCCTTCCTCCTCCCTCTCTCAGGTCTCACCCTCTTATTCTCCTTTTCTCCTTTTCTCCCTTCATTCTACTTCAGCCCTCCTCTCTCCTCTTTCTGCACAGAGAGAGGCACTGCCAAAAGACCTTTGCTCCTGCCACTACATCTCCTGGAATGTTCTTCCTCCCCCGCCCCAAAATCTCCAAGTGGCTTGTCCTGTATGCCACCTTCAAATCTCTGCTCAAACACTTGCTTTGTCTGACCCCGCTCCAATTGAACTACAACTCCCAAGTCTCCTTACCCTCTTCAATGATGCCTTTTCCTCCACCAGGAGTATCATCTCCTGATCTGCTACATATGTATAATTCACTAACGTCTCCTTTACTGCCTAACTCTCCCATGAGAATTTCAGCACTGTGAGAACAGAGAAGATATTCTTTAAATATTTTGTTCACTCACATCCCCAGTTGCCAACATAAGCATTCAGTATGTATCCAATGACTTGTTGCTGGAAAGAATTCAAAGTTTACAAAGCGTTCCATTCCCATATTTTATGTAGAAAAAAATAAGAGAATTATGAGATTAGCTGGCTTTAAATATGTAGTTGACCTTTGTATCTTCAGATTCTACATGTGCAGATTCAACCAACAGGTAGAAAATATTCAGTAAAAAAAGACTGCATCTGTATTCAACAGGTAAAGTCTTTTTGCCTTATAATGCTACAATATGACATTTTATGTACCAAGTAATTATACCGTTAGGTATTATAAATTTGAGATGATCTAAAGTATATGCTGTACATAGCTTCTATGAAAACACTGTAACATTTTATATAAGGGTTTTGAGCCTCCCAAAATTTTGGTACCCAAAGAACTGTCCCTCAAAAACTAAGTGACAAATGTATCCATTTAGCTCTGCACAGCCCTCCTTGATGATCTCATCTAATGATTTTGTCTAAATCTGTCTGCACTTAATCTTGTCCAAATTACTTTCTGTAAGTAGATCTGGTGTAAGATGCACATTTAAAAATAACATTTATTGGAGAAAAGACATTTTTAAAGGCATTTAAAGATAAAAACAAATTTCAAGAAAATAGTCCATAATCTTCTATCTTCACTTAGGTTTTTCTCTTCCTTAATCAAAAAGGTCAAAATTCAAAAATATTAAAGAAATAAAAGTAAATACTACATCTTCACACTCAAAGTTAGAGATGTCAATCTTAGCAGTATAGAAACAACTGAAACCAAGAAGCAGAAATTTCATTACTTTTTCCCCTACATGTAATTAAACAAGGTAGAAAAAATCTTCTCAGCAGAGGGTCATGAATAAGAAATTAACTGAATAGAAATTAACAGGATAGAAATCAAAGCATCCAGGCTTCAAACCAAGAACATCCTGACAGTGTCTTTCAAACTGAGAACTGACAAGGCATACTAATGAGAAATACCATTCGAATGCTACTTAGACAGGGGTATTAGGCTTCAGCTTTCCAAAAGGAATGGGAATTAAGGGAAGTTACAAGTACAAAGACAGAAGCATGTTTATGGTTTCCATCCACTTCTCTGTACAATGAGCTTAAAATTTAGGAAGTGAACTTTCATCCATGCTGGTTATATCCAGAATGTAAGACTGGAGTCAGTCAAGAAACTAATGCAAAAGGAACATAAAAATAACTTAGCACTACCTGGCCTTTTATCAGTATTAAAATCTATACCTTTATCTAGCCAGGCTGAGTATATTTATCTGTATCCAAAGAATGAGATTTAGCAATCTCAGAGGCAGAAGGCATCCTCTCCTTGCACCCCAACCTACACTAACAAGAGAATTTTAATTTAATTTTAAGACTTCTATACATATAAATCTGCCAAATTCTCTTGTGCTTCAGAGAAATAACGAAAGGAAAGATTTAACTACTAGAGAGAAGAAAGTCATTCTGAAAGTATTATCATAGTAACCTATTTTACTTAATATTCAACTGATGCCAAAACGGCAAGATCTATCACATAAACGCTTTACAGATAATGCCACAGCAGGCAGAAGTCCCCAAGCCTGCTTGTCCAGAGAAGTTATTCTGTACACCACACATCTGTCCATCCAAGTTGGGCTAAATGTGCAGTAAGGGTCTGATATCTACCGATCAAGGCAGCTTTCACCCTGATGAGACCAGGGACCACTTTCCTTATATGCTTTCCAATCAGGCACTTGCCCCTTCCACTCCACCTTAGCCAATCCAGAGATTAACCAATCCTAGCACTAAATTTCATGCTTGACAAAACAAATTGAAATTAATTACTTTCACAAAACAAAAGATTCCTTGTAGCTCCCACCCAAATGACCAAAATCAGGAAGGAACCAAAAAACAATCCACCTACTGAGTAGACATGAACAAATGTTCAACTTCAAGCAATACAAAAAAATGCAAACTACAGCTGCAATGCAATACTGTTTTAATTTACTACCTTGACAAAGATTAAAACTTGAAAAATTCCAGTACTGGCCAAGACAGAGACAGAGATACTTTCAAACTTTGATGGAAATATAGATTGTCAATTTAGCATTTTAATTCTACAAGGGCACCACAAGCTCTTACTAGTTTCTAGAGGAAATAATCACATTCATCTCAAAGTGTAATGCGCTATCATAACTGAATATGGAAGTTGATTTGGGCATGCCATGTAACTGTAGAAACATAGGGATGGGAGATCACTCCAAAAAGAACTGAGTGCCACAGTCTCCCTCCCAATATTGTGGACTTGAGCCTATGACTCTAGCTTCACAAGGTCACACAAGCTCTGGAATAATAAAAATATATATGCTCATATCAACAGCTGTACCTCAAAGAGCCCCCAAAGTCCAGGCAATATGTTCCTATTTAGCACAAAATAAACACATTTGAAAATTCAGCAAACTGCCACTAAGAGTTTTTCAAATTTTTTCTCCAAGATTATTTCCTGCCTATATTCTCATTTTTCTTAAATGTCTTTGTCCCATCTTGCTAATTTCATGATAATTTATATCTGATATCACATTTTCTCCCACTTAGAATATTATATTATAGTTCTTTAGTAGACTGCTGTAACTAGACTCAAAAGATTACAAACCTTTCTCTTACTTCAGAATGATTCTGGATGTGACAAGATTGCCAGTAAAGTTTTTCTTAGGGTTGATTTTTTTTTTCAGTCCTGGGACAATTTTAAATCAATGAATTCTCAAAGTAATTTTCCAAAAGGAACCGTAAAAAAATTTTTTGTCTCATTTTAAAAATTCATTTGAATTTAATGGTGACTGTCATTTACCAACAGACAAAAGCCAATTTTCATTCACCATTTGTTCCATTATTTGCCGATCTGTTACAGAATTATACAAACTATAGATGTGATCTGCCTTTCAAAATGTACAGTGTGACTTTTGAGACTTATCACAGCCTTGATTGTCATTTCTAAACCAACCATTCTCTCCAATAGCTCCCACTCAATCTTACAATGAACACTCAGAGAAGAAAAGAGATACATACATACTTATTTCAATCATAATAGCCAACTATGACAACACAAACAATTCAAGCTTTCAAAGTGCTTTACTCTGCTGAAGATGCAATCATGTTACATGCCTCAAAAATAACATACTCCCGCATCCTGTTCTGAGGGAACACTGAAAATCTACACAATATGCTTCCTTTCAAAACACCAACTGGTCTCAGAGGAAAAGAAAGAAACAGACAAACTAATCTTGCCAAGAACCATTTGTGAAGTCTCTCTCCATAGAGTAGCCCTTTCAGTGGCTACAAAGATTTAAATTCAATCCTTGATTGGACTGAAGATATACTGTCTTTTATTTATTCACAATTGAAATGTAAATCAAAAAAGGGCTTAGGGAAATCT
The DNA here is from genome assembly GCA_004027165.1 of Ctenomys sociabilis. Taxonomy (NCBI): domain Eukaryota; kingdom Metazoa; phylum Chordata; class Mammalia; order Rodentia; family Ctenomyidae; genus Ctenomys; species Ctenomys sociabilis. The sequence goes on from PVKA01019892.1 coordinate 10,116, forward strand.
ACATAAGTTATTTACAAATTTTACAAGCATTAGAACCTTTCTGCAATGCTAAGAATTTTTTGAAGATTTTTAGAACAGTTTTAACTAGTCCCTGATGAAAATAAAGTCAAAAATTCTGAGTAAACAGTAATTTTAAAAGCATCTGCAAATATCTGTAAAATAATAAAACAAGAATCAAATTTTTTTTTATCACAGTCAGTCAGTTTGGAAAAAAAAGTCTAAAACCAGGTCTCCAGATTTGTAATACAGATGGAGCTCTAAAAATTCATCAGAGGGGAAGTTTTTCTAAAGTATCTCTGACAATTCTCTGAGGAACTAGACAAGCTGACTTTAAAGTCCTTACAGTTTTCCAAAGACAAATCTGAAAAAGAATAGCATCCCCTATCAAATATTAAGATAATTTAATGCTACAGTAATTTTTAAAAAGTGGTGTTGATAGGATTCAAGTAAATAAACCTAAAATGGAACAGATTAGAAGATACAGAAACTAACATGTACCAAAGAATTTAGGATAACAAAAATGTAGCAAACTAGATAAAGTTTGTTCACTAAATGCTACTGGATACCCATTAGGAGAAAAACTAACTTTTATCTCACCTTTTACACTAAACGAAGTTCCAAATACAGCAAAAATATACAATTTGAAACCACTACATAACTAGAAAAGGCAAAAATTGTTTTAACAATCTTGAAGTGCAAAAGATCTTTTAACGCATGATTTAAAACAGAGACCAAACATTAGGCTAAAAAATGATTACTTCATTATTAAAAAAACTTCCCTAAACACCACCAAGACTATTAAATGAAGTCCCATCAGAGCCCTATAATTCTATCCAAGACAAACTCCAGTTCCAAAACATCCAAGTAGCATTCTCTGTATTCTTTCTATTCTATGTAATCTCAAATAAAGCAATAAAGGGAGTCCATGGCACCAATTGTAAGTCTTTGTTTTAGGCCCTTGACATTTTCTACAGTACCCCAATCTCACCATTAATTCCATTCATATTAGAAGTTAATCAGGGGCCAGGGAGATGGCTCAGTGGAATAAGGGCTTCCCTGGTAAATGCAAGGTCTGAGTTCAATCCCTGGTTCCACCCAAAAAAAAAAAAAAAAAAAAAGTTAATCAGCCACACAATAAGGCCAGGTCCTCACTGTGCATCTGGAGCTGCAGCTTCATTTTCACCAAACATAAATGGAGCGAAGCAGTAACAGATGTGATTTTTCTAGGCTTCCCTAGAATACATGGTCTGAGTATCAACATGCAGGTTCAGCAAGCAGTGAGTACTTACCTCATGTATAGCTTCAACAGAGATCACTAAGCATTTACTATGTCAAGCTAGAGATGATGAAGAACCAAGTTTCATACAGCTACTAGCCTACAATCTAACTTATTAGACAAAGTGACCATGAGGAAAGGATGTCTGCTTGCTATCAGCGGCAGCATATAACTGGCTCAAGTTGCTGATCTTCATACATGACCAAGTACAGTAAAGTTATCATTGCCTAACTTAGTATGACCAGCAAAGATGAGTTTACAGATACACCACAATGACTCAGCCAAAACCCATCACACAATGGCGTACTGGGGCCCACTGAGGTCTCCACACACCGGGCAAGCCGAGGTGAGCTGTTTGGTGTATACTCAGACCCTTAAATTCAGTAACATCTTGATTTCCTTCCACTGATTTTCCCATATCTTTACCTTATCTTTATCCATATCTTCTATTTCTGAAAGTTCTTAACAATTTATGCTTCCATTTCAAAACAGAAATATTATTTATTACACTACTGAAATGGATTTTTTTTTTGTTTTAAAGTTTTTCTCTTTGCTTAGAGAAAACACTGCTGCCTAGGACCATAATCTTGTACGCTGTAGTGGAAGCTCTGATTCACTGAAGTATCTACCCTCTCACTCCTCTCCTTCCTCACTGGATGAAATCCTAGTATTCTTGTGTTCCCTTGTCTACTAACAGCATTTAACATGAGTCATCAAAACTACGGGAGGAGTAAAGATAATTTTATTTTTAATTTACAAAAAAGACTGGGCTCTACAGAGCAATGCGGGCTTTGTAAGAAATTCCAAAATCTCTTGTCCTATATAGACTTTCAACACAACTAAAGGTGTTAAAGAATTGCTGCCCATAAGTTTCCTAGATAATTAAACATCAAGCTGAGATAATGGTACAGGGGTCTATGGATGCTTACATGGGGGCAGAAAGACATCATTGCTAAGGTAGTAATTTGAAGTCTGGAGCATTTCTTACAGAAAAAAATCACAAGTGTGGCAAAGTAGCTTGTCCAGAGTAAGTGTGGATAATACGTATCAGTTTCTATAGGACTTCATGTTTCTATAATATTTTTGGTGATGCCTATCTTTAATTATATGATCTCACTAATATCTACACAACAGTGCTATAAGGTAGATTACTACTTAGACCATCCTGTTTGTATGGGGGCAAGTTTCAAAGAAAGATCAGATAGAATGGAATTTCCTAATGGGTAAGAAACAGATTCTCATAGTCACAAGAAAAGTGAATGCTAAAGCTCTTTTGAAACTCCTTTATTCAAGAGAATGAGTTTAATTCTGGTCAATACAGAACAAAGCCCAGAGAAAGTATTGCAGTTCACTGAGATTCAGGTATTGGTAGAGGGGAGAACATGTATCTTGACAGAAACAAAGAAAACTACATATTCTTTTTTTAAATTTTTTTTATTGAAGAACAAATAGAAATGAGACAGTTTCAAGACAAATTAACAGGGCAGATTTGATAAATTAATACACTGCAAAATGTTTTCATAATGTTTTGCTGTCATACAAGGTGCATACATAATATACTTACAGATATTATTATAGCAGATGTCTCTAATCAGTGAATGAAGAGAGTGTAGCTATATACTTACCTTATTTTTTATAGCTGAATTATATCACAGATTCAATAATTAATATTTTCTACCTTGTTATCTCCCTGAAAACTACATATTCTTAAACTGTGACATGCCATACCACTTCTGATAAAAGAAAACCACAAAAATGATTTTTTATAATTTTGCAAAAGTATAAATTTAAGTTTTTTTAAATGAAACATATTAGAAAGCAACAAATGCACTGCCTGAATTGCCAAACTACTAGCAACACAGGCACTTCAACATTTAAGGTTTCAGAAGTACCATCAGAACCTGTAAATCATCTACTTTTCATTTTGAGTTGATCTCATTTTTTTTTTCTAGGCTCCCTTATTTTTTCCTAGATTTCCCTCATCAGTTCATTTACTTCTTATGATCAAGCAAGAACTACTGCATACCACCAACATCAGGAACATTATCATCTGGTGGAAAAAGAGTAATCCCAGGGGTTTATATGGTGTTCATGTAAGCCAGGGGAGACAGTGCAGAGACAACCATGTTCTTTTCTTTCTCAGGAATTCACTGAGAAAAAATAGTAAACTATGCCAGGTAACAATGTATGTGAGATCTTGTTCTATATGTAAAACACTCCCCAAAAAAACAAAAAGTCTCCTCAGTGAGTATCATTACTTTCAATCTTATTTCAGATACTTGACGCTTCAATTTAAAGTTTGTCTAGAACCATGCTACCTACCTAAATAGTCCTTGAAATATTAAGCTATTTAAATTTATTTTACATTGAGAATTACTTAATGGTAAACAAAAGTTACTATAATTAAATAATTTGATCAGACTAATCATCTTTTTCTTTCTCTAAACTAGGTATTTTACTTACTTTTACATTTTTACATAAGTTTCTCTTTTCCTGTCATTTTTTTAGGAATTAAGTATTAGTCTTACATTCAAAAGAAAGTCCCAATTACCATCTAAAAACTCTACAGCCTAAGACAGTCAGACATAAGATAACAATTTCTTTAAAAAGTTTTAAAGTTTGACTGAAAAATGCAAAATTGACAAACCTTTAACTATACTGGTTGAAAGAGCATAGTGGCAAAATCAGAAAAGATATCAATCACTACCAGTCATAAAAAGTACAAGTACTATAAGAGAAAACAATGAACTAATTTATCCTACAACTCTATAAACAACTTGATTGGAAAGAAAAATTTTTAGAAATATAAATTAACAAAACTGACTAGAATAAAAAGAAAAATGCCAAAAAATCTACAAGAGATTAAATTATTAATTAAAACTCTTCATTCAATTTAAATGCCAATAGAATACCCATCTCTGACAGGACTACACAAAAAAAGAGGATACAAAGGAAGAACCATTTTGTATCTGTATATACAGAATAGTTAGGATAGATATACAGCTACTTTCACTTAATTCTATGAGAAGAAAGATTTGTACTAACAGTGTTTGGGCAGGATATTATGTCTGCTTCTTGTACTGTGGATAACCACTAAGAAGATAACAATGTAAAATGTATTAATTATTGAAAATATCCTATTAATCAGCTTTGAAACTATCTCATTGATATTTGTCTTTCAATAAAATAAGAAAAAAAAATCTTCATTCAAAATAAAAGCTCAGGTCCAAAATGACTTCACAGGTGAGTATGCTAAGTATTAATGTCTTATAAAATCTTCCAGAAAATAACATAAGAAACACTTTCCAATTCAAAGAAGTCAATTTTGCCCTGACACCAAAACATCATAAAAATTGCAAGAACTACAGATTAACATTCCTTATGAATATAAATGCAAAAATTCTTAACAAAACATAGCAACATATAAAAAGGATTACATACCACAAACAAGTGAACTTATCCCAGGAATGCAAGGTTAATTTAAGCTGCAAAAGTCAAGTAATATTTAATACCAAAATGACTATCTCAGTACAGTGCATACAAAGATGCATTTCTAAAAAGTAACACTCAAGAGCCAGGGTATTATAGCTCAGTAGAATAAGCACTTGCCTGGCAAGCACAGGGTCCTGAGTTAAATCCCCGGTACTACAAAGAAAAAAAAAAAAAGTAACACCCATTTACAACTGTTATGATTCATTAGAAATGACTGAGAACATAAAGTATGTGTACCAGACAAGACACAATGAGGACTTAAACAGCAAAATGCATGAAACCAAAGAATTTATTCTCTCAAGCCCAGAGAGGTGAGAGGTGTGACAGGCAGCCCTGGGATGCAAGAAGAAAGCACACAAGGAGGACCTGTAGGATTATGCCTTTGTAAAGACATTCCCTCAGGAGTTGTAATTGGCTAAAGAAACACACACAAAGGGGAAAAAAAATTTACATGACTGGTTTGTCTTTTCAGTTTTACCGTGGTTAGTGGCTAAAAATTGTGTTGGCTGTTGGCTTCGTGAAATGAGGTGGAAGAAAAATATACAAACAGCAGCTCTGTGTTAGGCTGAGGGCCTGGGAGATGGCTTAGTAGAATAAGCACTTCCCTGGCAAGTGCAAGGGCCTGAGTTCAATCCTTGGTTCCACCAAAAAAAAAAAAAAAAAAAAAATGTGTTAGGCTGAAAAGGGACAGTGAGGCAGCCACTGTGTTAAGCTTATGAGAGTAAAAACTTGTGTCATCTGAGATGACAGATGTACCATATGTCAGTTACACAGATCTGATCATTACACATTGCATATATTCATATTGAAATGTTATACTGCACTCATATATTATTATGTGTCAATTAAAACAAAAAATGTACTTTTATAAACTCTCAAAGTAAGGATAGAAGGAAACTTCCTCAACCTGATAAAAGGCACCTACAAAAGAAAACCTACAACTAACTTCACATTTAGTGACAGATGGTTAAACACTTATCCCCCAACATCAGGAACAAGACAAGAATACCTGCTCTCACCACTTCTACGCAATACTGCAATGGAAATTCTACCCAGTGTAGTAAGACACAAGGGAAGAAAGAGAAAATATGAATGAGAGCAAGTAGGAACATTTCAATGTCAGGCCAAACATAAGGAAGAAAGACTGTCTTGCTAATTTCACAACTAGCACACGTCACATTCTTACTTAGAACAAAATCCTAAGGAATCTACAACAAAGCTACTAAAGACAACATCAACACATGGCTACATTTTATAAACCAATGTAATAAAGCAGTTTTGTAATACCCAGCATTCTGAGAGATTGAGGGAAGCAGATTGCAAGTTCAAGCCCAACCTGGGCAACTCAGTGACTCAGTGAGACCCTGCTTCAAAAAATAAAACTTGCTTAGTGATGTACAGGTGGAAAGCCCTACAATCAACCCCCAATACACAAAAATAAGAAGAAAAAAAATCACACAATTAAGTGACTAAGGAAACAACAGAGAATTCCCTTGCAGTGATGGCACAATTCAAAACTTGATGTGGCTGTAAGAACCTACACCCACAAGTACAGTGCATGGAGTGCACATATAAGCACATGCAAATACTACTGATATCTGAGTAAGTAAAGATTGTGTCGATCTCAACTTGATCATTTTGATGTTAGACTATGGCCACCAAAAAATGTTGAAGTTGAGTGAAGGCACACAGGACCTCACTGTACCATTTCTGTACTTTCTTTGTGTCTGCAATTATTTCAAAATAAAGTTATCTTTATAATTGACTATTTCTATATATTAGTAATAAATCACTGAAAATGAAGTTAAGATCTCTAGGTGATTACTTTTGTAAATTTGGGAACCTTTCTGAGACAGCAAGAAGTTAGTATAAGCACTTGATATAATCGCCACTCTAAAATACCTACCAGCAAACTTTCTAAGCTTGTCTACATATTAAAATCACTTAGAGATTTCAAGGGCTACGCCATACTTTTTCTGACACAAAGTCACAGACATCAATCACTATTTCCAAAGTTCCCCACAAGAGCTACTGCTATATGAAGCAGTTAAGTTTCAAATGCATGTTTTAGGACCCAAGGTACTAAAGCCAAGCAGGAACTTACAATTGAAATGAAGGAAAAAGAAAGAAAATGAGCAGCTTAAACTCAGGAAACAAAAATTGCAATGAAACTGAATATAAATAAGATGCCAAAGACATCAAATAGAATCAAAGCAAAATTTTATATAGAGTGTTGAACAATGGGGCTGGGGAGATAGCTCGTGGTCTGAGTGCCTGCCTGGTAAGCACAAGGACCCAGGTTTGATCCCTGGTGCCGCATGATGCGCTGGCCATGAAAACCAGATGTGGTGGCACATGCCTGTAATCCCAGCACTGGAGAGGCTCAGAGAGGAAGATCACAAGTCTGAGCTGCACAGCAAGACCCTGTACCAAATAAATAAATAAAAGATCAAAAGCAAACAAACAAAAAAAGAGTACTAAACAAAATAAAATGAAGAACCAAAAGAAAGTGAGATACTGAGAACTATGAAGAGTCTGGAACAGATATGCTATGGCAGATATTAGTCAAAACAGGTCAGAAATGTGAATATTTGGAAATACTTGTACCTACAAGATAGAAATGCAACTTTGGAAAAACATATGCAAAACACTGAAGTAGAATGTTTAAATCAATACTCCAAGTAAACTCTGAAAATTAAAAGACCTGGCCGAGCCAAATAGCTCAGTGGATTAAAAGCAGCCAGGGTTTAATCCCTGGTGTGCTCTCCAGCCTCACCCTGGAGATACACTGAGAGGGCGATTGAGACTGAGTGTGGTGGCATGCACCTGTAATCCCAGCTCTTTCGGAGGCTGAACACAGGTGGATTGCTGAGTCTAATCTATGTAGTAAGACCTTGTAGACCCTATAAACCCTTACTGAAAAATAAAAAGAAAAAAAAAGAAAATTAAAAGACCTGAAATGACTCATTTTATGAAAAATTAAAATGATCATGGATAAATAATACCAAAATGAACCCTAAATAAACTATTAGATATTAAGGTCACAAAAAAATATTCTCAATACCCACAGACTAAAATATAAAAGAATTTAAAAGGACAATACCAGCCGGGTTTGGTGGCGCAGGCCTGTAATCCCAGCATTCGGGAGGCTGAGGCAGGAGGATTGTTGTGAGTTTGAGACTACCTGAGCTACAAAGTGAGCTTAAAGCCAGCCTGAACTGCATAGTGAAACCTTGTCTCAAAAAAAAACAAAAAAAAAAAAAAAAAAGGAACACAAAAGTAGAAAATCATTTTCAAAAAACTTATGGAAACATGTAAAACCAAGGATGTATATTAGGCCACACCTGTCCTTCATCTAAGAAGGCCATCATTAAAAAGAATGCACAAAAGGGCTGGTGAGATAGCTGAGTGGATTAAGCATCTGCTTAGGCAAGCACAGCAACATCGGTTTGATCCTGCAACACATGCCATGCCATCCCTGCCCTGGGCACCCTGAGCTGGCCACCAAGACCAAGCATGATGTCACATGCCTATAATCTCAGCACTGGAGAGACTGAAAACAGGAGGATCACTACAAGTTGGAGCCACATAGGAGATCCTGTACCAACTACATTAAAAAAAAAGATGCAAAGTACTTACACATATATCCTTACTGAGGATTCTAAGTATCTTTTTTCTACTCATTTATTAGAAAGATCAGACTCAGAAAATTATCTGAATGACTATGTCCTCAATTTACCCAAAAATGACATACAACTAAAGCAATTCTACCTTCACAGCAAGAAGCTGATCCATTCCATTCAATGAATGCATCAGAAATCAAACTCCAAAAGACAACTGAGGCAATTTGCACAAGAGGACCACAGAGAGAACAAACATCTTACGTAATTAAATGCAGAACTTAAGACCAGAAACAAGACTGGAATTGCAGGTAGAAAAATGGTACATTTATGTCAACTAACATAATGAGAAAAGGTAAAGACAAAGCAAGATCGCTGACAACTATGTGAATAATGGGTGAGAACCAATGCATGTCATTTAAAACTGACATACACAAGAACAAGGGCTTATCTGTTTTATTTTAACCCTCTAACCTATTATTTCAAAAGTAATAATGCAAAAATGATCACTAGAGCAGAAATCAGGTCCCTCTTGATAGCAAAAGAATTTCACTTTTAAATAAGGAAAACACATCTAAAAATGAATAAACTGAATTTTTAAAATATAGCAATTATAATGACAGAATTGGAAACGTATCAGTTATAATGTTTAATGTACATTAACTTACCTTACCTATTAAAAGCAAAGTTTATTATGTATAGGAGACATATCTACAATGTAGGATAATGACTTTTTGTACAAAATATTCAAATGCATACTCAAAAAATTAAAAATAGTCACAGTACAGAATAAATTAATAATATCTATGAACCAAATAACAACTACAATGTATTTGACAAGTAGTAAATTTTTAAATAAGAAACAAAAGACACAGGTATGATGCCTTCTGTCTTTCTGAAATTATTTTTCTCATCAAATTTATTAATGTCATTAGTCTTTTTCAAAAGAATAAACTAACACTATATATGTTTTCTAGTTTTCCACTTTTTTAACTTCTTTTTAAATACTGATCTACTTTCTCTAGATGTAATTTGCTCTTCTTTTTCTAACTTCTTGAAAAGAATATTCAGATCCCTGTATTTTTTTAAGGTTTGTTTCCTGACATAGTGCTTTAAGGCCAAGAATTTTCCTCCAAGTATGACTTTACTTGCACCTCATCAACTTTGACATACAATATTTTTATGTTAATTCTAACCAAAATATTTTATCAAATTAATCCTCACTGTAATACTTTCTTTACCAATGGATTATTTAGAAAAGATTTTCCAGCCAGGTGTGTAGTACACACCTGTAATACCAGCATTCAGGAGAGGCTGAGGCAAGAGGATTGACAGTTCATGGCTAGTCTGTGCTACACAGTGAGTTTAAGGTTATACTGAACTATATAGTGAGACCCTGTCACATGAAGGAAGGGAGGGAGGGAGGGAGGGAAGGAGGGAGGGAAGGAAGAAATTTTTTTTTCTAGTTATCTATTGCTATTGATTTTAACTTGCAGAACACCATCTTGTCTTATTTTAACCCTCTAAAATACACTGAAACCTGCTTTTGCCCCCAAAGAGATTGGGTGACTGTCCATGTATTTATAAATACATATTCATAGCTGTTAGGTACAATAGCTATGCATCATGGCAAAGTTATTGATTCTGTCACTTCAGGTCCTTTATAAATTTTATTCTGTCAGTTGCAGAGACAGTATAAAATTTAAAATAAAATTAAAAAAAAAAAAACACTTCCCTCTATGATTGTGATTTTATTTCTTCTCCCTACTTTTTAACCTGTACTTACTTAAATTCTTTCTAGGTAACTCAGACATCCTATTGTAGAAAAGTGAATGACCTCCTCGACACTTAGAAAACCAGAACAATTTTTTCAACTAATTATCAGCCAAATCTTGTATCTCCTACCTCAAGAATAAAATCATTTTTACTGATGACCTCCAAAGTTTTTTTTTTTTTTTGCCTTTTTGAGACAGGGTCTCACTATGCAGTTCAGGCTGCCTTAAACTCACTTTGTAGCTCAGGCTGGTCTCGAACTCACAACAATCCTCCTGCCTCAGCCTCCCGAGTGCTGGGATTACAGGCCTGCGCCACCACGCCCGGCTTACCTCCAAAGTTTAACTGCATCATATCCATAGCCCCAGAGAGCCGATCAAATTGTTTAATTAATCAAATGTACATTTTGCAACTAATTCACATTGCTGGGCCTATGGGAAAAGCAGCAGTGCTCCTCTACCATACATTTCACAAGCAAATTCATGACAATTTTCTACAAACCTGTGGTAATAATTTTTCTAAATTAAAATTACTTTGGTCTCACTCTCTGGCAGAGAAAAACGACTCTCATCCTGCTTTTCAATTACTGTGGCACTGTCCTACTGAGCCACAACATGGCCAGGGTCGCCCATCCCACCTGCTATGCACAACCACCACCTGCCTTAAAAGCCAAAACCACCCTTTGCTCTAGCAGAGCTTCTGACAATCTAGCTAAGACTCTCAAACATGTGGAAAAGGTTTGCATGCACATATTCTCAAAACCCAGGTATACAGGCCTGGGTTATAGCTCAGTGGCATAAGCACCTGATCCCCAGTACGTACATATGTACGTATACATGTACACACATACATAGAACTCAGGCATGGAAGCAGCCTTGCCTGGCACCCTCCAAGTTCTCAGTGTATTATCTCCCACTTGGGACCTGGCACAGCCAACATACAGCAGCACATTACAGTGACCTTCCTACTCTGATTACAGCATCATCCTATCCTCTCTTGAGGACAGGATTCATCCATATGGACAGCCACAGGACCTAGCAATGCCTAGTATATACACACTCTCCTCCTACTCTTGTGCCCTACAGCCCACTCTCACAGCAGTCCTAGACATCCTTTGCAATCAAGATCATGTGATACCACTGCCTTCCTGAAAACTTTACATCAGCCTTTCATTTCAGAACATAATCCAGAGTGCCACCACAGTCTATTTGCCCTTATGCAAACTTGTCCCTTTCCTGTTGCTACTCATGAGCCTCAGGATGCACTTACTATCCCTCCCCAACAAAGCTCTTTGCCAAAGTATTTGCCTGGCTGGTTATAACTCACTCTTTCACCATTCACCCCTGTTCAAAAGTCACCTCAGTGAGGTTTTCTCTGACTACTTTCTCAAAAGCAGTCTCTGTCCTCACATGCTTTTCCTTTGTTTCAGGGTGAGGGTGCTGGGTTCTGATTTGTGGTATCAGAGTTTGAACCCGGGCCTCTGCACTGAGTTGCATCCCAAGGCCCTTTTCTATTTTTATTATATCTTAAAACAAGGTCTCACCAAGCTTTAAGTTACTAAGGCTGGGCTTGACTCTCCTGTCTCAGCCTCTGAGAGTGCTGGGATTACACAAATGTACCACCACCCTATGTTATTTATATTCTTTATAGTCATTACTACTACTCATATTAACATGTTATCATTTTTCTCCAATGAAAAATGTGAACCACACAAGACAAAAAAATCTGTCCTCCAGAATAGGGACCAGTAATTTTTCTATTAAGGGCTAAATAGTAACTACTTCATACTTGTGGTTGGATAGCCTCTGTTGCCAGAACTCAGTTCTTTTCAGTTCTGCCTTGTGCATTAAAGCCACCACACAGGGCCAGTGAGATAGCTCAGTGGACTACGCACAGGGACCAATGGGAATTTGATCCCTAGTACCGCATGCTGCACCAGTGACTAAGTCCAGGTGTGGTGGCACATGTCTGTAATCCCAGTGCTGAGGAGGCTGAAGAGTCCAAGCTGCATAGTGAGTCCTATACCAAAATATAACATTAATAATTAAAGCCACCATATGGGATGCATAAATGAATGGACACATCTGTATTCCAACACAGTTTTCTTTACAAAATCAGGCAAAAACTATTTTTGGTCCACAAGCTATTGGCCAACTTCTGCTATACAACAAGCCCAACACTCAGCATACTGACTTTAAATTAACCAGCCATCCCTCACTGGTTTCTAAAGATACCTTTTATTAACAGTATAAAATCCTGGCACTCCAAGTTCATCAAAAGCAGTAACATCAAACTTGCATACACGTTTTCACCAAACATCTATTTGAGATCAATGATATTTCTGAATGGCTGCTTGAAGGATACGCAATGCACTCATTCTTACCACTAGAAAGTACAGAACCCATGTTCATTTCACCCTCTGCAGGACTGTCTCTAATTAAATTGCATTTTTACTTAGCTCAGGGACATTACAGTAACCGGCTTTGGGAAAACCACTGTTGTACATACTACCACAATGCCACTGAGCACATCACCTACTATACCATTTAGTGTAACTAACACCAAACCCCAAGCGTGAAAACAGGATATATGGGGGCCAGGGAGATGGCTCAGTGGAATAAATGCTTCCCTGGCAAGCGCAAGGGCCTGAGTTCAATCCCTGGTTCCACAAAAAAAAAAAAAAAAAAAAAAAAAAAAAAAAAAAAAAAAAAAAAAAAAAAAAAAAAAAAAAAAAAAAAAAAAAAAAAAAAACACAGATGATCCATTAAGGAAAGGATCCGATGCATTCTTCATGGATTGTAAGAACTGTAAAAAGCTGAAAATGGCTCCCTTTACTCTGGGCAACAGGATGCTCAGCCAAGTTTCTGGTTGACCTGGGGCAGTGACGGGCAGTGCCACAAATAACCACATCCTCTCTTCTCTGGAGGTTCCTTTCTGAACCACATTTTCTAGCTCAAAGTAGGTTAAGAGAGGCCATGTTTCAGCACGGCTAGTGAGCTGAGAAGTGATATGTGCTGGCCTATAAAAACCTCCTGCAGGACTGCTCTCTTTCCCCACCCACCAGCTGAACCAAGCAGGTTTCCAGTTCCTAGAGGAGTCACAAGGTGGAAAAGGGCTGATTCACAGAAGCACACCCACCAGGAAGCCAATGGCTCCAGGTCATCTTACAGTTACTGAGGTGCTCAGCCCTCACATCTCCAACACCAGTGCACATACTCTGTCAGAGGCAGAAGTCTCTCACTATTTACAAGTAATTTTTTTACTGAGTACTTCCTCTAAGCTAATTGAGACAGTCATTTAATCAAGGTCACAGGTAAGCCTCCACTGAGTATGGTCAGTAAAACCTGAGAATCTCATGAAACAAACATCTGTATAAAGTATGTGGGCCATTTAAACAGAACTCTATTTATAACTTTTCCTTATATACAGGTTGATTTAGATGTAGCCAAAAAGAAAGAATACTCAATAAATACTAAAATGAATAGCAATCTTTTTTGTCTAAATTAATACTAACAATCACTAGAAACCAAATACAGTACCCTAAGGAATAAAGCTACAAATCTGTCAACTATCTGGCAAGAAAAAGTTAACTATAAACATAGCTTAGTGACACAAAGTTGTCCTTAACCTTTCAGTTTCTGAGCCCTATATAATTCTTTCAGATGATATTTTAATTTTGTAGCTTATGTAAGTTTTTTATGGGAAACTTTTAGTATGTCAAAAATGATAGAACCCTGCAATTAAGCTTATGTGAAACAATGGAAAACAGCAAAGCTATGAAATTTTCAACTACAGCAAGTTATAAACTTCATTATCATTGATAAATCTTGCAACCATTATAAATTACAATGCCAAATTTTGAAAAAGAGCAGCCCCTTAATAATCACTCTCATTGGGATACTCAAAGAACAATTCAACTGTAGTAAAGCCTTGGGAAACAATGATGTTTGTATTATATAATTAAAATTTGGTAACAGGTGGCTGGGGAGTAGGAGCCATTTCTATGTATTTCCAGCTTTTAAATTTAAAAAGGTAACAAGATAATCCTAACAGATGTACACAAATGGAGACAAATACTATGGAAAACCAAGAGTGGGATATTTTTAAATCCTACAGGGTTATAAAATGTTTCTCTCCTTATAGTAAAAAGTGGGCATGTGTCCTATATTAAACAGATACACTCTTCTAAAATTAAGCTTGTACACCTTCCTCATTACTTTAAACTACAGCAGTGTATCTTAGGATGACACAAGTATAAGTGTAACTTGTTCCCTTTCTCTCTTTACCACCTTTCTAGTCAATGTCACCCCTTGGTGTGGGCTACAGTTTCTTCTGTGTGTCAAAGCAACTTAAATGCATAAGAATGTGGCTATGCACAGCTGCAAGATGCCGGGCATGGTGGTGAAGGCCTAGAATCCCAGCACTCTAGGAGGCTGAGGTGGAAAGAGCCCAGCCTGGGCAATTTAGTGACTTCTCAGATATAACTCAGTTTAAAAGTCCTAGGTTCAGGCTCCCATACCACAAAATAAAACAAATAAAAAGTTGCAAAGCCTTGACCCCACCCTTATGCAGGACTACTACATAGTAATATAGGCAAAAGTAATGATGACCTCAGTATGTATATATATATATATATATATATATATATATATATATATATATATATATAAATAAATATATATATATATATATATATATATTTGAGGGACTGAAAAATGTGATATTTTATAAGGCAAAATGCATCACCCCAGGTTTTATAAAATACATTCATGGTATGTTCTGATTACTGTGTAACAATGAGTCAAAACACATGACACTTGTAATTTATATAAAAAATGTTGAGTACTTACTGTGTGTGTAAAAAAAAAATGTACCATTTCATGCACTTAGCTGATAAAATACAGTGCTACAGATTCCAGATCACAGGAAATCACATCCATACTTTCATACTGCAATGTAATTTCAACTGAGCTATTTGTGTGCACAAAATGGATAACAGCTCTCAATGAAAGCAAGCCATGAGATGAACTAAAATGGAACTGTAGCTGCATGGTAATAAAATTTTCAGCATGTACTAGAGCAACTTTTAAACACTCAATATGGCTTTGATTTGCCAGAAAACAGAAGTACTCTGGGTCCAAAGATTCAAAAGACTGTGAGAAGAGAACAGATGGGAGAAGGTATTGAGTGTCATCACCAAACTAAGGTGAAGACTGCCACAACAGACTTCCCACAACTACAATACAGAACAATGCATCTGGCAAGAAGAACACATGCATGGTGTTATGGTTTGTGTCTAGGTGTCCCCCAAAGCCTCATGCAGTCATGGAGTATGGTTCTAGAGTTTGTGATTAATTCATGATCTGAGGTTGGGATTATGGGTCTGAGTACTGCTGGGATTATGAATATCAGTGCTACACCCAGCCTGGCATGGACAGCCTGAAGGCAATATAAGAACGAGACAGACTTGCTCTCTGTAACCATCATTGTTGATGCTACTCTTCCCATTTGCTCTTGCTGTGTGCTGCCTTCCACCACCCTCTGCCATGTGCCAGGCTGCATTGGAGCCAGCTGAGTATGGACTGAAACCTCCAATAACTGTGAACTACAGAAACTTTTCCTTCCTTCATTTTGAGTATCAGTTATTTGTCCCAGCAATGAGAGGAGTAATTGAAAGATACCACATACCCAGCATGTGACCTAGTTCCTGCCCACAAAAGCTTTATAAGCTAATGAATGAGACTACATGTCCTATTTTGCCACAAGTTAAACATTACTAATTTGAAAATCTAAAGTCCAAATTTTTTTAGCACAAAAATGATGCCACAATTCCCTACCACAGAACTTTGTTTCATGTATAAAACTATTTAAAATATTGTATAAAATTCCTTGAGCCTAAATGTATAAGATGTACATGAAATATAACAAATGTTGGCCTTAAGCTTGGATTTCAGCCCAAAGATACTTCATTATCAATGTGGAAATATTCGAACTTCAAAACAATTTCTGACCCCAAACATTTTGGATTAAGGATCCAACCTGTATATACTTTCTGAAGGCAGAATCTTGAGCATGTAAAATTCTTCTATCACCAGTAATTAGCAGAGTGCCTCAGGCACAGGTATTCAAACATTCTGTAATTCTCTCTTTTTTTAAGCTTATTTATTTATTCATTTGGTACAGGGTCTTGCTACATAGCTCAGACTCCCAGTGATCCTCCTGTTTTCAGCCTCCCCAGCCATGCACCACATCTGGTTTCAGTGGCTGAGATGGCAGCAAGCATGCGGTACCAGAGATCAAACCCAGGTCCTTGCACTTGCCAGGGAGACACTTAGACTGCTGTCTTCCCAGCTCCACTTCTGTAAGTCTGATTTAGAATGCTTTCAAATGTTCCATGATCCCAGAGTGGTGCTAAGAGGTGACGCCTAGCAGAAAGCCCTAGGTCCTTGCCAGCATGCCCTTGGAAGGAATTCTTTTCCTCTTTTTTCCCTATTGCATTTAAGCCATGAGGCCACCAATTCTGCTTCACCATAAATATTCTTCTGCCACAATGTGCTGCCTAGCCATAGGCCCAAAAGAGCCAATAAGTCAAACCAAAACCTTCAACATTGTGTACCAAAATAAACCTTTTGTTTCTGTAAGCCAGGTATATTTTACAGCAATGAAAAGGGAATTAACAATGACCATAATGAAACACAGATCAAAAACCATACAGGAAAAATATAAAAGAAAATGATTACAAGGCTCAAGATAACCCAACAACAGAATTCTGTGGATCAACTTTAAGATCATTCTCCCAAGAGACTGGAGATCACTTAAAGCAAATGCCAGGTAAAATTGCAGAAAATAGAAAGTTGAGAAATAAAATACGAAGTTTACAATGGTCCCAGATCTTGTTTTCCTCTAGTGCCAGGAGATTGAACTATCTCCCAGCACAATGATCCCAGATCTTTTTTTTTCCCTCTGAGTCCCAGGGATTGAGCTATCACCCAGCACAGTGATCCCAGATCTTGAGATCAGACACCTGGCCTAGAACTTGAAAGATAAGCAAACACCCTGAGTTGCTGAGATCTCTAAGAGTTTAGAAAGAAGAAAGAGAAGAGCTAACCTCCAAAGAACAAACAGTGCAGGCAAACAGAAGGAATGGCAGGGCTGACTCTAAAGATTAAGAGTGAAATCTGAGGATGGAAAAATTCTAATCTAAGGTCATCTACCAAGACAGGAAAACAGGTTCTGAATGAAGGTGACCCTGAGGGTCAGTGAAGAGAAGGTGTTAGAAAAGATGACAGGAAAGGAGGGCCAGCTGGCCACAAGGGCAACACCTCTAGGAGTGAACCCAAGGAAAGGCAAAGCCAAGCCAGAGGAAGCAACCCCAAGGAGGATCAGTCAGTCTTAAGAAAAGCATGTCTTCAGAAAAGGAAAAAAAAGTGTTCTTATAAAAAAAAGTATTTTTAATAAAATAAGTCACAGCTTAAAAAATAAAATCACAGGGTCCAGGGAGACAGCTCAGTGAAATAAGTGCTTCTCTGCCAAGGGCCTGAGTTCAAACCCCAGTTCTGCCAAAACAGAAAAAATCATCCCACACAAAATGGCCCTCTCTAGTCAATGCCCTTTTTTCTTCTTCATAATCAAGTTTTATAATAGGCTGTCCTGATTGGCTTTCCTCCCTTTTTTCCCCCTCACTCTCCCATTCACAGCAATAATCTTTGCCAAAATCACTAATTATATCCCAGGGCTAAATCCAATGGAAGCCTTTAAACACTTCTACCTATCCAAACTGCTTTCCATAACCTCTCCCTCTTGGTACTGCACTAGCACTGGATCATACTCAAAGCTTTCCACATAAAAACAAGGAGCAAAAAGGCTCCCCTGGTGCCCTCCTCTCTGTAACCACCAGATTTGTTGAGTAACACCATCTTACACCCGGGAGCTCCCCTGGTAACCCGCCTTCTGGCCCCAGTCCACTGCAGTGTTGTCACTGCTGTTCCTGTTACCAAGGACCTCCCAGCTGCCTAACATTCCCTCTTGCCTAAGTTCCCTTGGTCACAAAACCCTTTTCTACCTTTCCAATACAGCCCAATTTTGATCTTGGGTGCTCTAGAGTTCTTCAGGTCTCATTCTATCCTACTCCTTTTCCTACTCTATACATGCTCTTTACATAATCTCATCTACTCCAGCAGCTTCATTAACAAGAAAGAGGGTCCTAAACTTTCTCCATTCACAGCACTTCAGGTTTGGACCAAAGAAGTGACTACTGAATAACGAAAACTGTTAACAAGTCAAATAATTATATTCTAATAGTTTAGTGCCCATTCAAAAAAAAGTACACTTCAAACAAGAATATTTTCATTTTATTAATTATAAAAATTTACTAGTGGAAAATGTGTACCTGTTGAGCACTGCACAATTTCCCAAATCTTGAAATCACCCTAGAAACCACCACCCTCTTTCCTATCCTACACATACTTTCATAGGGTAGAAAACCCACCAAAAACCCTGCTTTACCAAGTTGTAGTGATCAAAAGGAACAGTAAGATCAAATTTAGAAACTATCATGAGACAGTAATTTCTGGTATTGGACAGGTATGAATCACAGCAACTTCCCCAACAATTTAAACATGTGAATTTGTTGCAGATCTCAGGCACAGTAGGGCTCCCAAGTTTGTGACTCCAGTTGACACATCTTCAGATACTCATATCTCCTATAGAGCCAAGTGAACATTATGTCTCAGAGGCACCTGAAACTCACACCGGCTACACAGGCTGGCTAAGTATGACCTATCATCTTCTCCCCGATTTGCACTGCTGACCCCACCTGAGCATGGTGCTCACCAACTTGAAGAGGGTACTGACTAAAAGCCCCCTTTACCAGACCCCCACTATATGGACATGCACACATGCGTGTGTGCGTGCGCACGCCCACACACACACATACACACACACACACACAGCCAGAGACCAAGTCCCAGACTCAACCTTCTCAGTTCCCTTCCTTCCACCTTCTAATACACTCCCCACAAGCCAAACTGACAGTTCATCATCTGCTCATTAGTCCTTAGCCACCATATATTGCCCATTGATGAATCCAAACCCTGCACAGGAAAGGTGTGGCACCTAGGTCCTTCTTGCTTTTTCCCTGCCTGTGCTCCCTCCACACTGCCTTGCTTAACTTCTACTGTTTCAGTTGCTCCAACATACCATCTCACTGCCTAGCTCATTGGACCTTCCCTCCTTTTTTTTTTTTTAATGTATTTGGCACAAGGTCTCCCTACACAGCTTGGACTTGTAGTGATCCTCCTGTTTTCAGCCTCCCCAGCACTGGGATTATAGGCATGTGCCATCACACCAGGTCTCACAGGCTGCCTCAGTGCCCCTAGGAGCAGGGCCAGCATGGCATGTGGTGCCAGAGATTGAACCCCAGTCCCTGTGCTTGCCTAGGCAGGTGCTTAGTCCACAAAGCTATCTTGCTGGCCCTGGGGGAATTTGACTCTGAAATTCCATCTCAAGTACTTCTTCATCTCTCAGAACAGTCCCTAAACTTCAGGATATGGGCCTCCTTTGCACTCCAGTAGACAGACCTCCTGTAATCAATGATTGGAAAGACTCAGCAGCAAGCTCATCTGAGGCAACAAAGATAACCATCTTATCATTGTGTGCCCAGTATGTGACATGACAAGCTAAGGATTGAAGTCAGTGAATGAATGAATTGGGTCATCCAACAGTCCCTCACCCATTACGACCTCTATCATATTATAATTGTCTCTGTAGGTAATGAACATCTTGAAAGCGCTCATCTTTTATTTCTGTAACCCTACAGATTAAAATAGTGCCTGGTACTTCCAAGCCATTCCCTAAATGGTTTTCAAAAATAAAAGGACATGGAAAAATCTGGAAGAATAACCCCCATAATATTAAGTATGGTTCCTCTGAAGAAATAGGATTAGAGTAGCAATAAAGGCAAAGGAAAACTAAGACTCTCCACTCATCTATATTTACAATAAATTTATTGTACAATGTGCATTGTTTACACATGAATGGCATAAAATAGACTTGTATTCCCAGCATAAGACTAAATTCAGGTAAAAAAACAACCTTGAAGAACAATGCATACACTGTAAGCTCCATTTTATTTCACATCCCCAAAAGTAAAGCCAAAAAGAAAAGAAAAGTGGCTTTAAAAGACTACCAAAGGACTCTGAAGGAAAGGTGAATCCAGACGGGGTGGTACATGCTATGCTGTAATCTCAGCACTCAGGAAACTGAGACAGAAATATTGCTTTGAGTTTCAACCCAGCCTCAACTGCAATAGTGAGACCCTATCTTAAAAAAAAAAAATTTTAAGGGGGGTGAGGTCCATAAACTAACATATAGCCACTGCTAAATGAAAAATATAAGCTGTGTTCTTAAATTCTTGAACTATGAAGACTAGCAGTGCTGGACTGCTAAGGAAGATACTAACATCAATACTTACAGTATGCAATTGTTTACAGAAACACCCCAATAACCAAAACCATTAGTGCTACAGGCAGGTTTCTATGGAAACTGTAAAGTATGTCTAATGATATGCTGACAGAGAAGGGGGGCTACAATGTCAGCATGGCCACTTAGCTAAGTGTGTTCTACTCGATTTTCAGAGTTTTTTTCAAGGAGTGTAGCACATCACTGAGGAGTGGACCACAAATTTTAAGCTAACCGACAAAACAATGCAAGGACAATTTTTACATATAGCTAGTTCTAGAATAAGCTCCTTTCTACTATTTTAAATCAACATTAAGTACAAGTTAGGGTAGTAAATACATAAAAGTGAATCAAACTTTCCAACCTGTGAGCTTTAAACATCTAAAAAGCCAATTTTACTGTATGTCGGGTTCAGATCTTATAAGATGAAAAACTGGTATTATGCAGAAGCAATTAGAACTCTGGAGAAGGAAGCAGAGGAGACACTGAAAACTGCCTTTGGGAAAGGTCAAAACAGCTTTCTCTTTTTTAATCTCGCCAGGAGATAAAAGAACTAGCTATAAAGAATTACTGCATTGCTTCTGTTAGAAAAACAAAGTTTGATAAAGCATATACAAACGGAAACTGCCAGTTTTCAATCAAATTGGTCCTAGAAGCAACAACAACAACGGAAAAAGTCAATTGTAACACCATGAACTCAGTTTTTGATACAAACCCGTAAGCACCTTAAGTTGTGGACAAAAACTCTACAATGCAAAATATTTCAATGGGCCAGGCTCTCTCCGTGTAAAACGCAGGTTCCGAACGTTGAGTGAAAATGTCACGCCACTTTGAGCTTGCAATCTTATACGCTTCGATGCAAAAAATGAGTTTAATTTTCAGTATTTTGAAATCTCAAAAATTAAATGTTGGAAGCAAACCATCAAATATTTTTTTTTTTTTTAATGTGAACAGATTCCTACTCCACCCAAGAGCAGCCAAAAAAAATGACAAACTCCCATTGATCCTTAAACCCATCAAACAGTTTTTAATTAAGAACTCTGTTCTCCACTAGGTAACTATCTTCCAGAGAGGCCAAACCAAGAAGAAATCGCCATTGCCTCTAAGTACCGAATCAAGACTTCGCAGGGCCGCAGCCAAGTCACAGGGGAGGGTCCGTGCAGCGGAGCTCGCGGCCCGGGCCCCGCGCCTCGCAGCGCGCCCTGGCGGGACGCCCCGACCTCCCTGCCGCACTCCGAGGCTAGCGCCTGACACGCCGCGCGGTACTAGGCGGGCAGCGGCGCGGAGGGCCCGGCCCGGTGGCGGCGGGCGCACGAGGCTGGGCCGGAGGCAGGCAGAGGAGGATGTGGAGGTCCGGCGCGGGCGGCTTGGGCTTCGAGCGCGGGAGCGAGTAGAGGCCTTGGCGCCACCTGCGGCCGACAGGGCAGCCACTGTCCCGCGTCACCCAGGGGGCTCACGGGGTGGTGCGGATTCCGGCGGGTCTGGAGCTGCGGAGCCGCGAGAGCGGGAAGCCCTGGCGGGCGGGAGCGGGCAGTGAGACGCGGCCGGGCTGCGGGTGGAGGCGCGGCCCGCAGTGGGCCCGGCGCCGGGCGGAGCGGGGGGCGATGCAGCAACTTCACTTGGCCGTGGCCACGGGGGCCCAGCCCGCGCCCGCCCCTCCCCCGGCAGCCGCGAGCCCGGGGACGGGCAGCCTGGAGCGGGCAGTCCGCCCGGCCGCAGACCGCACTCACCGGTCCGCGATCTCGCTGCCGGCGCCGGGGCTGCGCTCTGAGCTCCATGGTCCAGCCGCTCCGCTGGTGCGCCCGACGCCCCCACGCCGCACCACACCGCACGCAGCGGCGCGAGCGACGCCGCCTCCGGCCGGGCCACAGCCGCGGCCACGCCCCCTCCCTGCGGGGGGCCCGGCCGGAGTAGGAGGGGGCTCAGAGCCAGCTCCCCCAACCAGAGCCCAGTCACAGCGCTGTTCCACCAGGATTGGCGGGCGCCGCAGCCAATGGAGAGCCAGCAGGCCCGCGGAGTGTCTGCGCCGGTGGGCGGGGGATTGCGGAGGAGGAGGCTCTCGCCCTTCGTCCTCCGCCTCCGCTTGGGTAGGAGGATTTGTCAGGAGTCCCTTTCCCGGGGGCCACTTGGATTACTTTGGACCGAGTTCATCGTGGTAGCCTCTCTGGTTGCTAGGCACCCACTACAGTCGCCGTGAGTTTTCACCTATACCTAGGTGTTGCGGGTTCCTAGGATCAGAGAGCTCTATCTACCTCGATTTTGAGGATTCAGTCACCCCTGTCGTCAGTTGGTTTCACGTCCTGCACAAATCTGCATTCAGACCCCTCTCATCTCCCCCGCAGACTCTTCTTCCCTTTTGTACTCACCCAATCTCCAATTTCTCCCCATTCCAAATGTGAGAAAGGCCACAGACCCTGTGAAACAGAAGCTATTCCTGAGCCTCCCAACCTAAGCCCTAGCATGGCGCAACATAGCCAGGTGGTGCCAGAAGACTGAAGCGAAAACAGGCTTGAGAAAAGAAGGGAGCAGGAAAGGAAAAGCCAAGTATGTTCACCTAGTCCTGAAGGAAATGAGTTTAAAACGTATAACAGAAATATGTCTTGCTTGCATGTCTTAAAAAATTACAAATGGGATCCCAACAGAGTAAAACATTTAGGAAAAAAGCATTTCAAATCCCAATAAAGAGCCCAAGAAAAACAAACGTAGCTGTCTTGATCTTGTCTTTACAGACACCTGAAAACAATCCACAACCTTCCAGCTATCAACAGCAACTAAAAGCGAGGGCAAAATGCAGAGCAGTGCATAAGGATTTCAGTAAAGGTTGCAGGACCAGAAAGACGATACAAAAAAATCATGCACACATCTTCGTAAAATGTCTAATCCATTAATCTACATTACTTTCAAAGGAAAGATTTTTAAACCTTTCTTTTAAAATGATATATACTGTTCCTATATCGTGCCTACTTGATATATACTGGTAATTAGTAAGGTAAACAAAAATGTCTTGAATAATTACAATGTCCCAGTATTTGAAATGATACTAGCGTAATAAGTTTCTACTGAATCCAAAACTGAAATGACATTTAAATTAAAATGGCTTTCCTTCTTTTCATCTTCACTCACCCAAAGGAATAGCTGCCATGTCTATATTTAGGTCATTGATTTAGAACTCAAAAATATGAAGGCATGAGATGCCTGGGGTGTGTTCAGAGTTGCCAATCACATTTCCCTGGCCCTTTCTCTCTTCAGTAACCTGTGCTTGGCATGAGCTGCTGTTAGACTTAGTTTGCAACACTCTCAGATTAGCCCTTACTCATACATTCCTAGATGGTTCACACAGTTGAAGTATCCGCTAAATAGATCATCAGTCCTGTGAGGGTAAGACTCCCGCTTTATACTCTTCATTCCTCCATGCATAATGCCTAGCACAGTAAATATACCTTCACTCTTAGTATTGTGTCCATAATGTAACAAAATTATTTTAAATACACTGCATTTGCGAACTAATTTAAATACAAATTGCTCTGAGTAGTCTTGTCAGGGCGCTTGTACCCACCACTGATAGGTGTTTTACCCTTACTGTTTGAAAAATGTTGCTGAGTCAGAGAGAGAATTGAGTGCCTGTGACAGAAACTTGACTAATATGATTACTAGTAGGAGCACACCTTAGCACAGAGCAGGAAGTCTGGATTGCTAAGGCTTCTGCAGCACCCCCATGGTCATGCATCTTAGGCTCCTTTTAGCCATTGGCTATGATATCCCCATCATGTGACTTTGGCCTGCATTCTCAAAAATTAGCTCCCCTTTTTCTTGGCATTACAGCACGTGGAAAATAGTAGAGGGGACAGGGGAAAGGCAGACTCTCAAAACAGTGTG
Organism: Ctenomys sociabilis; assembly: GCA_004027165.1. Classification (NCBI taxonomy): domain Eukaryota; kingdom Metazoa; phylum Chordata; class Mammalia; order Rodentia; family Ctenomyidae; genus Ctenomys; species Ctenomys sociabilis. The sequence continues at coordinate 34,611 of PVKA01019892.1, forward strand.
TGCCACTTGAGGCTATCGCTTTTAAACAGCTTTCTATGGAGCCCCCATTAGCACTTCACGTTTTGCTTCTGATTAGTCAGACCCATGTCAAATACTCACTTCTATCTGCAGAAGAGTCAAAAGTACTAAGTACTTTAAGCTGGAAAAAAGTCAGAGTTGTTATCAAGAGAGAAGAGGAATGCATGAACTTGGTATCATAGCAGCAGTACCTGCCATTGCTACTGAATTAATGAATTCATCATTCAGCCCTCATTCTACTTATTCATGAAAAAAAATCACTTTAATAAAAGGCTACTGAAATTTCAAGAAGAAAACAAGCCTCCCAATTTTAAAATGAGCAGATTTGAATAGATGCTTCATCAAAGTAGAGGTGGCAATATGCAGATGGCAAGCAAGCATATGCTCCACAGCATATGTCATTAGGAAATTAAAGGAAAACAATAACCAAGTATCATAGAATTTAAAATGACTAACATGCAAAAATAACAGCATCAATTGCTAGCGAGGATGTAGAGCAACAGGAATGCTCATTCATTGCTGCCGGGCATGCAAAATGGAACAATTGCCATGGAAGACGCTTGGTGGTTTTGTACACATTTAAGCACAGTCTTTAGACTGGGGATGTAGCTCAGGGACTCAGAGCCTGCATAGAAAGCAAGAGGGCCTGAGTTCAATTCTTCATTTAAAAAAAAAAGCTGGCCTGATAGCTCAGAGGACTAAAGTGCCTGCTTCAACAGAGTGGCAGAGCATAGTGGTGGGGTTTCGATCTCTGGCGTGCCATGCTAGCCCCACCTGCAGGCAACTGACACTGGGCGTGTCAGTTGGAAGGCTGAAAACAGGAGAATCACTGTGCGTCGGATCTACATAGTGAGACCCTGTAGACCCTGTAGACCCTGTAGACCCTGTCCTAAATACAGAAGGAAAAAACAACATAGTTTTACCATAGGATCTGATAATCACAGTTCTAAGAATGAACCCAGCTGAGTTGAAAGCTACATCCACACAAGAACTTGCACATGAGTGGTTATTCATAATCACCAAATACTGGAAGGAACTAAGATGTCCTTTACCAGATGAACAGATAAGCAAATTGTGGTCGATACTCTAATCACCATAGAATATTTTTCAGCAATAAAAAAGAAATGAGTTATCAAGCAATGGAAGAAACTTAAATTCTTATACTTAAATAAGAGAAGCCAGTTTTAAAAGGCTACATATTGCATGACTCCAAATATATGACATAAGGCTGGCCAGATAGCTCAGCAGACTAAAGCACCTGCTTTGGTAAGTGCTAAGGGACTGGGATTTCACCCCCATTCCCTGCCAGCCCTGCCCCTGGGACATGCTGAGATGATGATTGAGACTGGGCATGGTGGCACAGGTCTGTAATCCTAGTGCTTGGGAAGCTGAAAGCAGGAGGATCACTACAAGTCTGATCTGTGCATTGAGACTCCATAGACCCTGTACTAAATATATTATTTTGAAAATGCCAAATATATGACCTGCTAGAAATAGCAAAAATATGTAAATGATAATATGCTCAGTTCTTGCCAGAGGTAAGGAATAGGGAGTGAGGAACAGGTGAAATTCAGGACTTTTTTTAGGTACTCAGTGGGATGTTATAATGGTAAATATGCATTATTTGTCAAAACCCATGGAATGGATTGAATTATAATGTAAACTGTAGATTTTAATTAGTAAGTCATCAGTATTGGTTCATTAATTGTAAAGATTTGCTACTCTAAATACAAGATTCTGTAATAGGAGAAACTAGAGGAAGACGGTGAGTATATGGTGCAAGTAGTAGTTGCTAATGTATTTGGTAAGTCCAAAACTACTGCAAAATAGAATGAGCTAATAACATTTGTAAAGTCAAGACAATAAGAATCATAGTTAACATAATTCTCTCTCTGTCTCTGTCTCTGTCTCTGTCTCTCTCTCTCTCTCTGTCTTTCTCTCTTCTTCTCTCTTTCAATGCTGGGTATTGCGATCTGGGGCATTCATACTGAACTGCATTGACAACTCTCCTTTTAAATTTTATTTTGAGACAGAGTGCCATCTGTATTCCCAGGCTAGGCTTGAACTTGCCATTCTCCTGCCTCAGCCTCCCAAAGTGCTGGAAATATAGATGAGCACCACCATACCCAACTCTTTGAGTCTGTAAAGAGAACTCTTTGTTTTATTGATTGATCTTTATGGAAGTCACAAATTCCATCCTCCTTTTACTACTGGTAAGTCTTCTTTAGAAGTTATTCATCACATATGTTTTTGAAGAACATTCTTAGAAATGCTTTTGCATTGAAAATTTTCAAATGTATGTAAAAGTTGGATGAATAATACTATGAATAGCACTACTGAATAATACTATGAATAGTACACGTGCCTCATATCCAGTTTCACCATTGTCTAGCATTACCATATCAGTTTCATCTATTTTTCTTTGTTCCTCCTTCATTCCTTCTGTGTACCTTATTTGTTTAAGTGAAATCACTCAAAGACAGTTTGAAGACACCAAGATACTTTACTCTAAATGTATTAGACACAATACATGACATAATCAATTTAAAAGGAAAAATGATTATTTTCGCTCATGGTTTCAGAGGTTTTTAGTTCATAATCAGGTGGTGCTGTTGCATTAGGCCTATTGTGAAGCAAAACATCTAAAAGAGAGACAGGTGGGGGAAGAAGGAGAAGAAGAGGGAGAGAGAGAAACAGAGACAGAGGCAGAGAGATGCCGAGAGGCATGGTGGTACCAATATTCCCTTGAAAGACATGTCCCCGGTGACCTTCCTCCCTCCCTCTAAGCCCCACCTCTCAAATGTTCTACCACCTCCCAACAGTACTTCATGAGCCTTTGTACAACACCAAATATCTAAGACATAACACCAAATATTTAAGCATGTATCTCCACAAGTAAATATTTGTTGATTGTTTAGTATCTAAGAAAAAATAAAAGAATCTATAGAATGAGATAGTGGAGACCACGTACCTATAGCTATTGAAGGCTTCGATGCACTTCCTTCTTCTTTTATTCCCGTAAATATACAACCAACCTAATATAAAATGTTCTTATCTCCATGAACTGGTATCGTGCTGAAGTAGTAAAAGTAAATTTGGAAAAGGAAAGAGGTGAACTGGGCACCACTTATAGAGAGAATTCTGGTGATGCAGGCAAGCATGAGTGTCATAAAATCATACATATGCACTGTGTGGTGCTCCCAGTCCTGGGCCAGGAGTGGGTGGGGTACAGCTTCTAAGTGTCATTGTGATAACTGTACAGCTCTTAGTGTAATCCTAACAAGATCTTCAAAGTGATATTTCTAAAACCTCTTAAAATGTGCCATATTTACTCTTTGCCTGGTCAGAATCTTGGATAAATTTCCAAAGCTAAATGGAGGCAGCTCTGGTGTCATCTTGACTTGGAATCTAATAATGATGACATGGGACTTTTCCAAGACACTTTATAAATTAAATATTTGTTCAGTGATTTGCTGATGTACTTTTTTGTCATTACTAAGTCATTAATGGAAAAACAATTGTCATTCTTTTTCCTTAACAACGTGTCATCTTACATAAAAATTACAAACTCTTTTGCATTAGGAAAGCACTTTTGAAAAGCTGAAGAACAAAGACTGGCTACTAATTAAAAGAATATAATTAGAATATGTAAGAAATCAAATTATAAAAGCATAATAATTGTCATCATTCTTGACACGCTCATTTGTACTTGTTATCAGAATGAAGTAAGATAATGACTAAAAATACCTTAGTTCTCAGGAATTAATTTAATGCCATACATAAGTCTTGATAAACATACTTCATTTGCTCTAGCTTAAAGATAGCAGCTATTTTTATCTTGAGATTAAAGTAATATAATTATAGCCATATATGTGCCCGCCTCTTTCAAGAATGAAATCTTCCCTCAAAGCATGGGGAGTTGGGCCAGCCAGGTAGCTCAGCAGACTAAAGCACCTGCTTCGGCAGAGCGCAGTGGCTGGGGTTCGATCCCTTATGTACTGTGCTGGCCCTGCCCCCAGGGCATGCTGAGACAGCGATTGAGACTGGCCGTGTTTTCCGGTGCCTGTAATCCCAGCTCTTGAGAGGCTGAAAAGAGGAGAACCACTACAAGTCCAATCTACATAGTGAGACCCTATATACTCTGTCAACCCTAAACACAGAAAAAAAAAAATATATGGGGAGTCATATCTTAGATTTAAATATTAACTAAATTGTCTCATGAAAGTAGGGCAGTAGATTGACATTAACCCACTTTTGAGGTGATGCTAATTATAGGGGAAATGATAATAAAAAGCATCTATTGAGAATTGTCTATATAGGAAAATTTGCCATGGTTAAACTTCGTAACATCTTTTAATTATTTGTCTTCATGCCCATTTTATAGATAAAGCACAAAAAATTTGTGTTACTTTCTCCAAGTATATCTAGATGAGATTTACCAGTATTTTCATGGCCAATTTTTTTTATGCAGTTCTCATTAAGTGAGACCAAACCACACAGTTACACATTTTTCTGACAAGCATATGGCTGATATTTCTCTCAAATCCATCCCCAGATCTCCTATACTGCTGCCACTAACCAAACAGAGTTCACCATCATCCACTTCTTGCTGATAGTACTTCCAACACAATTCTGTTGTTTTCATTCTCCTTCAATGTGTAACTTTTAAAATATAGTTCTAGTTGCATCTTTTCCCTGTTCGGAAACATTTAGTGGAGGCTATACCATCTACAAAATAGATAAAGTCCTTAATAATAATCCAGCCCAAATCCTAGAGCACCCAACACCCCTAGAAAACCCCACACCCTGAGCTCTTAATGTCTGGACAGTCCTTTTCTGCCTTTCCTCTCCTGAGAAGCTCAGCCTTCACCAGCAGCTCAGTGTTGCCATTCCCTACAGCCTTTCTGGAAAGTTGCCCATCTCCACCTCTGTGACTCCTGTGATCCTTCCCATTGCTTTAATATTCATACTTCTTTGTCCCCTACCATACTGGGAATTCCTTGAGGAAAGAAATGTATTCATCTTGAATCCATACATTCTAACACAAACTGTGTATCCACAGAGTTCATATTTACTGAACAAAGTTTCATGTTGCCTAGGAATAACTAATACTGAACCAATCCCAATAACTCTTACAGCCAGAGGACTCTTAAGACAATAGATGGTGAGCACATTGTGAGCTGGCTTCCGTCCCCTTGGAAAGTCATGATGTTGATGACAATGGCATCAGGAAGAGCAAAGGTGCCCCCAGTGGCTGTTAACTCCATGCAAGCCGGCCAGCATGTGTTGGCAGTGCCACATTGTCCGGCGCCGCTCCCGTCCCGCGGAAGAAGACACCAAGACACCTTGTAACGGGTTCAGCAAGCCTTTATGGATCGGGATGCAAGCCTCTACATGCGTCCGCTAGCCACGGCGTCCTATGTGCAAGCAACAATGAACTTCCTGCCAGAGCGAGCTATATAGGTTTCATAGATCAATCACAGTTGTACATGTGCTCGCATATCATTGGCAGAGTCACAAAAGTGGCGGGCATTTCCCTAAATAGGCGGGACCCAGGCACAGCAACAAGAACCTGGAAGCCGGATATGAGCGCCATCTTGGCAGACACGATGGGCGGGGGAGCGAGAAGCGGTCGCCATCTTGGAATGGCTCCTGACATCTCCCTCCTTTTGTTTTAATAGAAGGCAGCATTGCTTACTGAGTGATCATAGTGACTGATGCCCTCTCATAATAGCCTACTACGATCTTATCCATGGTCAGGTTGCGCACCCCTGACCATAGATTTGACCTTCGAAGGCCTCATCCTTTTGTAGGGCCAGGATAGAGTGGATGGAACCTGGATGCACACCAGCATATGATCTGGGAGCCCTTGTAACCCCTCTCAGGACTCCACGCCAAGCCCCTTCCTGAGGCTGGCAACTCAGGGCAATGTAAGCCTCTGGGACAGCAGGGCCTGTCTTAGGTTGATTCGAGGTGGGGGCGCCTCGATCTTACCCGTCGTTGACTCACCTGCTACCTAAAGGGGTTGGTCTGCAACCCGGAGGAGGAAGGCCGCCGCCTGGCTCCCGGTGGTACCGCCCTCCGCTATCTGCATGACTGCCAAAGCTGTTAATCGAACCTGTTGCTGTGTCTGTGTCAGCCTTTCCAACAGACCTTTCAACACCAATAGACCTATAATGATGGCTATCAGTATTATAATCCAGGTGGTGAGATTCGGCCAGCTAAACCAAGAGGAAATGCGATCCCACAAACTTTTGAATACTCCGGCAAGGGAAGATAAGTCGAATGTCACAGGCTCGAGATGAATTTGGTCTAATTGGTCTAAATCCTCATAAATCTGGGAAGATAAATTTTGAAATGAAGGGAGGTATGTCTGTTTAAGCCAGTCCGAGAGGTTTTTACGGCTCCAACTCAAGTTGGCTGCCCGCGCGGGAGTCACACATAGGCGAACGGACAGCCATCGTGTGTCGCAGGTCTGCATTGCCACTTGCCACAGTCCATCGATCTCCTGAACTATTTCTGGAAGTTCCTCTAGGGGAGCTGTTCTCGGAAAATGAGTCGTCAGGTTGGTCAGCATCGTCCTTCCTTGCGTCGAGTACTGGATCACACCTTCTGGTCAGACGTTCTGGAATCCACACCGGTTCTTTT